>KN837434.1:19569-33630 GCA_000827215.1 Sphaerobolus stellatus SS14 | reverse complement strand
TGTACCTAATAGGCCGTTTTCGTCCATGTCCTTATGCTGAGGTTATTTAGGTATTTCCATATAGCCCGACCTGTGACAGATCAGTTTATTCTCCCCAAGTTCACGCTGTATCACCTTCCCAGCAATAAAGCTTTTAGCTCGCATGACCTAACGTTTGTCAACTCGCTCTGATAAGCTGATTCCTTATCAGTCTATATTTTACAACCTCATCTCTAGGCTCCATCTCCCAAAAGCACCTCATCATTTTCGCTTGACCCATTGCTCACCTTCTTTCTGTAGTGTCTAAGCTTCCGACGACTCCAGAGCCTCATTCACACTTTTCCGAGCCCATCCGTCAACTCCATCCCCCCAAATCACCTCATCCTTTTCGCTCGACCCCTTGCTCACCCTCTTTCTGTACTGTCTAAGCTTCCGATGACTCCAGAGCCTCATTCACACTTTTCCGGACCCATCCGTCAACTCCATCCCCCCAAATCAGCTCATCCTTTTCGCTCGACCTCTTGCTCACCCTCTTTCTGTAGTGTCAAAGCTTCCGATGACTTGAAGCCTCATTCACACTTCTCGGGGCCCATCCATCGGCTCCATCCCCCTAAATCACCTCATTCTTTTTGCTCGACCCATCGCCCGCTTTCTTTCTGTAGCGCCTAAGCTTCTGATGACTCCAGAGCCTCCTTCACATTTCTCGGAGCCTAATACACCTTTTACAATTGAACAAGAAACCAAATCACCTCATTTTAACCAGCACAATTGCAGGGGTCTACTCGGAACGTAGCTAGGTAGGCCTTTTCCTCTTCTTATATTGTCTTCTATCATAGCTCTTAATTTTCGGGTTATGTTCATAGGTTATGCTTCTTCTTTCAACGTTGCTCACAGGCGTTATTTTCATACTTTCCCACCCAACCATACCTTGTATCTGCCCTTTTCCTGGGTTTCATGCGCCATCGACCTTAGTCTGTGACCTTATTTCGAGGTTTAATTTTCCTCCTAGGTTCCTACATGTTTTCGCGTCAAGGCGTTCCGCGACCTGATTTCTGTTATCCGTCTTTGATGATCCAGTCTTCGCCACTTGTACAAGACCTTATTTTCATCATCGCATCCGGCCATGGCCTGATTCTGATTATTCTTCCGCCTTTATATCCGTCTTTGAGTCTGTGCGAGTCCTAATTTCCGCTGTCCATCTTTGATCATTCACTTTTGCCATCCATACATGACCTAATGTCCATTTAATTTCTTCGTCACGCATGCAAGGACCTGATTCATATTATCCACTTACCATATCTCTATTTTTGCACTTTCGAATCACCTCATTTACTTCATTTCTCAAACAGTGCCGTACCTGATTAATCATTACGTTCAGAGGTATTACAAATACAGCTCGAAGTCGTCAGATGAATTAATTCTGCTCCCAATTCCCTGAACCGCCCTGGTGATTAAGAAAGTCATGTCCAACGCCAAATCCATCCCCGGGGAGTAATGACAGAAAGTCGAGTCCAGACGTGTTGGTCGTGGCGGGTATGACTAACCCGTTATGTCCGTGTGTCATCTGCATGCCACTACCGGCGAATTGCATAGTGTTCTGTGCATTCCCGTGAGGTCCTTGATGTCTGTGCAAATTCATCTGTTGACCAAGTGGATTAGTAGGTGGCAGGCGATGTTATCTTAAGCTTCGCCAATGAGCCACGGATTACTCACATTGTGTTGATGATCCAATACATGACGCAGCTGCGTTTGTATCGCTGCATTAATGAGTTGTTGAATGTTTGGGAGCCCAGCTAAGTTGAATGCGCTCATATCTATATTCATCCCCTCTTGCGATTGCGACGGCTGGCTCTCAGGAACCACCACATTGGCATGCATAACTGCTGAACAGTTGTTCAGTCATTTTCGGTTCTATCAGATGCACAAGCTCACTTACTATTTGTCTGTGCCGTACTAGTCGATGGTCCGGATTCCGCTTGTACCTGCCGTGCCTGTGTAGCACGAGGGATCGACACTAAAGCACCTATCAGATACAAGGAGGCAACGGACAAGGGATCGACTCACCACCTTCGCCCACCTCGCCCTGGGACTCCTCGTCCTCATCCGAGACCCAACGCTTGGACACCGGAGGCCGGTTCTTTTTACCTTTGATCCGCGCCTCCTTGCTTGCCTGGGCAGCTGCATGCACGTCCACCTTCTTGGTGATCTGTGTGTCTAATATCCTGGCCTTCTTCCGGGTGAGCTCGTCCTCCACGCCATTCATCAGGGTTTCCGCTGGGTCCGCTTTTGCCTTACGTTTGGACTTCCCCACACGGGGAACAGTATCGTCATCGATACGCGCCGCCTCACGTCGCTTGATGGCACGCTTATCCTCCAATCGAGCTGAACTCTGCACCCCAACCTGACCAATCGTCAATAGCGGCTTGCCGGAAGCTCCGCGGACCAGACAAATAGAGGTGTATTCCTCGCTGCTCACGAGCTCTGATGGATTAAGTTGCTTACACAACGCAATCTGATCTGTCACCAAATTAGTTAGTGTTACCCTGCAGAAAAACACAGCTATCTTACCATCACTCCACTTAACAATCTTAACTTCCTTTTCTTTCTGGTTGCAAATATAAGGCCATAATGTAGCGGTGACTTTGGCAGCTTCCAGCGCCTTGTAAGCCTTCGGACCCCTGGCCATGGGACTTCGTCTGGCCATCCATCGAGGCAGGATTGTAGCGACTCCATGTCTGCCGGCCAGTGATCCCAAGGCACCGCATAAGGAATTTCGACATCCATTGCTTTAGCTAAATTGCCAAGAAAGTTAGATCAAACTATTAATTTAAAAGCACCAACACAATGTACCCCACATGTTTTTCAAGAGATTGGCGATCTCTGTCTGACGTTGTCCGTTATTATCTTTGTGCGCCCGGTATAATTGTCCTAGGGATATTTCACTACGCTTTCGAGCATCCTGTTCTTCGGTCCTACCATCCCCTCAGCTATGATGTATCGTGTGGTGAAAGCGAGAATCATACCGACAAAATGTCTCAAAATCTCGCAAAAGCACCCGGAGGTTTCCACATTGAGAATCCAAATACTTCCGAGCAGCATCACTGCCAGCAAACATGATATTGAGTGCGCTTGCGGTGGGATCAACAGGATCACAGCTGGCAATGGCACCGAAAATGGCGAGCCCTCGAGACCAATAATACATTGCCTACAACGATGTGATCACTACATTACGACGGATTATAGACATAAGACTACTGACTCGAGTGGTAAACTCCTTCCTCGCCTGGCGAATAAGCTTGTGGGTGTCTCCTTCACGATACAACAGTTTCTCCGGGTCGTGCAAATCCACATAGCGCGCTTCGATGTGTTTCTTCTCCTTGATAAGTTTGTTGTGCTCATCACCAGGCATTTCGACACCCTTCGTAAGCTGCTCTAGACGAGCGTACTCTTCACTGCATCGATCCTTCAATATTTCAAGCTTGCCTACATAGTATTCAATTCAGCACTATGATCACGAGTTGTAGAGTAAAAAAGCATACTCTTCGGCATCAAGGTTTCCTCAGTGTCATCACCCTGGTCCTTGCCCTTCCCCGACTTCTTCGCCTCCTGCTCCCGCTTGATCTCCTCCCAATCAGTGTTCCCAATCTCATCCCAGAAAACAGCCTGGAACTTATTTCAGAAGGAGGTTGTGCGTTGCTCTCGATGATCGGCACCCATGTTGGTCATGATCGTAATTGGGTTCACCTTCCATTGCCTAGCCTTGTCCATCACCCACTCATCCCATATCGCCTGTTGATTGTGCAGCTCACGCAATTGTTCCTGGTTTAAGGTACCAGCACGAACAATGGTGGCCGCAGTGACGACAGGTTCAGGAGACAGAGACCTCGTAGCTGAACAGGCTCTCGCAGCATGCGAGACCCCGGCAGAACACGCCGATTTCACAAGGGAAGGCGACTTGGCATGCCGGACAGAGCTAGTAGGGGACCCAGACCTACGCACCGACGGAGACTTCAGCAGCGATGGAGACCAGGGTGGTGGCAGAGACCTGGGCGGCGACAGATCCTTCGGATGTGTACCAGCCGGAGGTGGAGACGCGGGCCTAGTCATAGATGGCTCCCATGAAGGTAACGAGTGTTCATCACCAAGGTCAGCGGCGGCCGTGTCGTCTTCAGGGGGCTCCGAGTAGCTGGCGGGCTTCGGACAGGTGGCAATGGCAGGTAACGCACTAGCAGTGCCATCGGTGACCACAGACCTCAAAGGTGGTTCCGAATCCTGATCACCTTCCTGCGAGTTCTCGTCTACAGCCCCGCCACAGAGAACATCGAGCTGCTTCCGCAGCTCCACCACGTGGTCATTAGACCATGATTGGGGAAGCTCCCGAGGTTTCCGTGTCTTGTTGCGCCGGGCACGATTGGCAAGCCGATTGAGCTCTGCGCTCCGTTCACCTTCAATCTCAGCCTTGATGCAAGCAATTTCAGCCTCAACCTGATAAACTTATAAGAATCTTCCTCAAATGATTGTAGTGTTACGTTATTCACATTGATGGGCTGAGCTTGCGTGACCTGATACACTCATGTCAGAATCTGGTTCAAAGAATCATATAGTTACTCACGTTTGCCACGGGCTGAGCTTGTGTGACCTAATAGACTTGTATTAGAATCTTGTTCAAAGGGTCATATAGGTACTCACATTTGCGACAGGCTGAGCCTGCGTGACCTGGCTATTCTTGCTACGCCTCGTAACAGCCATGTTGGCGTGAAAGTGAGCGATAAGGTGGCACGAAGCACAATCAAGAGAGTATGAGTGAGGTGTTTTGGGTTTGACACTGGGGTCAAATGAGCTTGTATGAGTACTGTGCTCATATTTATAGGCCCCTCACCGGTAAGGTTGTTTCATAGATGTAAACATACACGGAATGACCTTCTGTATGCCCCCGATGCATGACTAACATGTATCTCGCAAGGTCATCACTATTTTTCAAGCTCAGGAACCTTACAAAGTGTTCTTCTAGATTTCTTTTGCATTGGTGAGGTTGTTTCGTAGATGTTGATATATAGTGAATGACCTTATTTCTCTTCCTGACACGCGTCCACCATTGTCTCGCAAGGTCATTGGTATCTTTGATTGGTCCTATAATGATGTTCATCAATGTTCTTCTGAGTCGATCCATGCATCTCGCATAGAGATTGCATGGTTCCACGGAGCTACAAGGTTATCCCTATGCCCATCGATCAGGAACACTTCACAGCTCCCTTCAACGCCATCAAATAATGTATCCTAGACTAAATGGTGTTATCTGCGCAGCATATGATATGATAATACTATACCCTCACCGTTGAAAGCGGGGTGTTGAGTCCTCTCGTATTTAAAGGCCCCCGACCCCGCATAACCTCTCTCTACCCTATCCGCCCCGCCGTGCAAGTCTATTATTGCGGGCGCCGACCCGAATGACTTTCTTTCCCTGCCCGACTTACCTATACACCTGGCCTTCATCCGTCTAGTCAGGTCATTCCGTGATCAGGCACATTCTACTAGGGCATTCTAAAAGGTTTATCTGCTGCCATCCGGGCATCACGCAGGGTCGGTATGATACTACCAAGACATGTGTACACGTTGGTGATCGATCGCGAATGCTCCACAAGGTCGTTCCAAGGGTCCTACATCTCGAGTCAGTGTATGGCATCATAGACTAAGTATTCTCACTTACCTTCTGTTGCCAAAGCATGAAAATGTTGCTCGACAACCTGGGATGACAACCTTGCAGTATTCTTGTGGGATGTAACGTAGCATGTCACAGATGGCTTAGTCGTTCAACTCCGCTGCTACAACGCAGTCCTGTGCGGCCACATCGCCACAACACCCTGTCTCTTGGCTTCAAGGAATACTTCGGACACTAGCATGACTTGGCTGGCATGTGAATAAGGCCTACTACATATTATCTACTATCACATGGCTGCTCGCACCGAATTCCGCAACTGCTCCCTGGTTTCGAAACCCAAAGCTTTGCCACAGTGGAAGAACTTCATCCAATTATTCCTCCTTTCACCTTATCTTTCCGCTCATGATATACCTGACAAGCCACTCAGAGGGACATACAACAAGCTCAATGGGGACCGTCCACTGGCAGTACGTTGACTCCGTCTGCATTCTCGACTATGTTCATTGATTTTGTCTGCAGGCCCCCAGGATGGTTGATTTTGTCTGCAGGCCCCCAGGATGGGGTGGTTCTCCCAATGGAGACGGTATGTCACTACCACCTTTCGCGTCCTCATGTTTTTCGCTGATTAATTGCATCTGCCATGCTGAGGTGGAGGGATAGGGTTCTCCCAATGGAGAAGGTATGTCACCACCACCTTTTGCCTCCTCACATTGTTCGCTAATTAACTGCATCTGCTATGCTCAGGTGGAGGGGGATCACCCAATGCTGGTATGCTGCTTACTCTTGCATCCAGACTATGTGCCTCATTCTTTGCAGTGAAGGCGATCATCCACCTTGCAGTCCTTACTTCAGCATAGAGCCATTGCTCACCGGCCTCGAAGGCAAGATTAACTGTTTATCTGCTTGGGCAATGCTACATGACCCGGAGTATGAGCTAAATCATGACCAACGAGACTATTTGGTGGGCGTGATCATGGATCGCATTATTCAGTTGGTGAGTGCCCCCGATGTGTATTTCTTCACGAACATGACCTCACTTCATTCCTAGGCTCAACATGCTTCTCACGCAGGCAGCCCGGATGTCTACATTAGGAAGCAGAGCCCCGAGGGAACAGCCGGGCGGAGTTATGAGTCAAAGATTGGATCATGACATGATTCGTTGTGCCATAGTCGCCTGGAATGTCTGGACTCTCTATAGGACGAATTAGTATCCTACTCACGTGCGAGGGCCTTGCAAGAATTTGAGGATCGCTGTCTCAACATAGGACTAACTGGGCCATGCCTTGGGATTTCTCCTGCTCTCCCCGAGAAGCCAGTGTGAATACTAGACAGTTGTAATGCTATGGAATCCGCTTATCTGGCCGTGGAGACCCTGCTCCTTCGTTACCGAGGCAATCCGTGTTACGTCATGGAAGTTCGCGATGAGGTTTTGGGATTGGGTGCAAAGGGAGATGTAGCTTTAGCATTAGAGGCAGTCTTCTCATGTTATTATTGGGGATACCAGCATTTTTATCCTCTTACACCTGAATAAATTTGTTATACATTACATCGCTGCAGACTAAGCGTTTCATCTACGATGTTGCCAAAATAACTGCCTCCCATCATATAAGTGAAGTAATTTAGCACTTCCTCCATCATCTAGCCACACTCGCGCCTCAAATAGCAAGCCGGAGTATGCTTCCAGCTCCCTTGTTAGGCGCTTCACCTTGTTGTGGATGAAAGAGTTGCCTGTCGGATCACGTTTCCAAGCTTCCTGGCGAATTTTCGTGCTTTCTGTGATGGCGTTGTCAACATGTTTAATCTCATTGACGATTTTCGGTCTGAGGTTAGCCCAAGGTTCGTCGGTGCACTGAGTTAATAACTGGGAGAAGCGCTTCTCTAAGACCTGTTGCATGTCGACCGGTTCGCCTTCAGGGAACACCCGTGTCCAAATAGCTGCAATAGCAGTTTTGAGGCTCGTTCTGGAGTTTAATAAGATCAATGGAGCTTGAACATGTTCAATTGGCTTGGTGACATCGTTTGGTCTCGTTGGGCAGGACTTTGAACGAGAAGAAGGGGCTCTTGTCTTGCCGGCTTCTTTCCCATCGTGGTATCTCTGCAAAGCTTTCTTGCGTTCGCTTTTAAGATTTCTAGACATAATCCATTCTTTAACTTCTTGACAGATATATAGTATAATACAAAAGCTATTGTTAACGCACCGACAATAGTAATCCCTCTTGGACTTTAGCCTGGCCAAACGTGCTTCCTCTTCTGAGTATTTTTTAGGTCTAGCCATGTGAATCGTGATGGAGCCTACGTAGTATAGCAGTTCAAGGATTAATATGTACAAGTGGCAAGTGCTTAGACGGCTCCACTGACCTGTTGTGTAAAGTGATGTGTTGGTAACAGCTGAAAGAACGAGAGACAATTAACGCTAGGGCTTCTGACCTAAAAATGACACACTTCGGGACAATAACTCACAACATACTTAAATTGCTTCGGTCACTTAGGACAATAGGTAGAGAGTATTTTCTAGAGATATTTTACTTAAGAGCGCGTGGTCTAATATGCTTTTGTTGGCACAATATAAAATGTTTTTGAGTGCATTCATCCAGTTTTATGAAAATCACCACAACCGGTAACCGTCGTCTAAGGTGCAAATAACTGCTCTAAAAATCCTATATATATAATCCTTCTGTAACATATATTTCCTTCCCTTGATATGGTTTGTGGTTGATCCGCGACAACGTCTCTTCCCTACACGAATACAACAAATGACCTAGGGATCTACTACATTACCATAAATTCACCATATTGGAGATTTGAAGCCTTTTCATCCATGTATTTATATATTGATACTACCCCGAGACATTGACAATCTCCAAGGCTCGCTATAAATATCGGGAATATATATTTTTTTAAGTTCCTCTGGTTTCACATCTCCTAAATGTTCCAGGGTTTCTGAGGCGAATCTCTCTATATATAAATATATATATATATATAATTTTAGTTCGGGTGGAAGTACTGGGAATCCACCATATTGTAAATGGAATGGCGAGGAGCTGAATCTCTGCATGCCGTCGCGTGATCCAAGTGTGGGCGCTATCACCACATACGCTGGCTCAAGTCCACCATGCCACCTCGCCTTAAGCCCATTGCTGGCTCCCGCCGTCCCTCCAAGCCTCATAAAAGCACATTGGCTCAACGAGAGGCAGAATCCTCAGCCTCTGCAGACTTTACTCTTGAACATGCCTCGACCACTCGCCCAGCTCACAAAATCCCAGGTGTTCTGAACCTTCCACCTGCCCAACGCAAACGCATTGTTTTGGCCCTGCCTTTTGAGCAATTGTATACTCAGAAACCCAACCTGCCGCTCAATGCTCCTCGCCTGGGAATTCAGCAGCTCTTGCCTGACACCCCCGGCCTGGGGATCTCCAAGAAGGCTTCACATGCAGTTGTCGACGATGATACTATATCAGTGACAGGCTCCAGCACCACTGATCATCCTGTTAACATATTACCAGATATTGGAGATGATGACGATCATTGGGGTGCAGAAGCTCTATTCGCAGCTGGTGGTTCGCCTATGTTGCTTGATGGAGTCGTGGGCCCAAAGGTCCCATCTCCCCGGTATCGCCTCCGCCGTGTCCGCCAGTTCGCTCGATGGCAGGAAGAAATCATCCCACTACTGATCCAGCCATACCTGGATATACGTTACAGTACGAAATGTGGGCGGGTTCCCCTGGAATTAGACGATAGTGAGGTGTGGGGGATGGGTGGTATTTGTTCTTGTGGGCAGAAGGGGTATACCATCCGCATCATATTGGCTCATTGGGATAGTAAGCTGTTCAATAATCTTACTGGGACATTCATTTACTTCTTTATGCTTTAGGACTCGAAGAGACCCGGCTTCGCTACTGCAAATGCAAACCGGCTGCTGTCACGTTGATGAAGCATGGCATGATGGCATGCTCACCTATACAGCCAAGTATAGCATTTGATATCAACTTGATGGAGCTCATATCGTTGACGATGCTTAACATGGCTCCTAACGTGACAGGATGGACCCTATCATTGGAGACTTTCTGGTTGAGGAGAGGCTACACCTTGGGACTTCGAGTATGTCATTCTCAGTGTGATTCATCCAACAATGCTGATCTCATTCTTAGGAGGCCCTGCGGAAGAGATTCTCCAATGCGATCCAATGGTTCAATGTGTTGGAAGATGCTGTGACCACACATGTTGCTAACGAGATGGCTACTCGGCTTGCGGCTTCCAATGTCTACCCTCCGGCCCAGCCTTCACCAAGCCATGTTGTCACCACTGAGGTTGTCTCCATTCCTTCCCCACCTGACATTCCCGACACATCCCCATTGTCTCTGCAGAAACGCAGGGATGATGCGGACCCTTCCCTGATGCCACCCAGCAAGAAGCGTAAGATGGGTCCGCCGCTCACAGAGCCACAACCAACAGAATCCTCAGCCAAGGTTGACACGATTCCTCCTGTGGCGCTATCCAAACCATCCACATACCTTCAGGCATGCTGCCCCGCCTGTTTTGGAGATAAGCCCGCCCTCAAACACTCACAGTATGTTCCGTTGCTGCTCATTGATTACATCTTCTCATGTTGCATGTTTAGATCACATGTCCTTGTTTGCCTTGATGCGAACTTTACCCAGAAGTGCTTGCAGAGCAAGTATGACGATCCAAGCAGTCTCCAACATCCCCAGACACACTTCATCAGCAAGCAAGATCTGAAGCACATGGAAGACTTTGTCGAAAGCATCAGATCATCGAAGAAGCCTACCAAGACCCTGCTAAGCGAACTGGAACTTCCCGATGAAGTTTTAGATGAGTGTGAAAAGGCTTTCATTGCTGCACAAGAGAAGATCGCGAAGGCCTCCACCAAGAATTTCACAGATACGGGACTGATGGCAATACTATGTCGTCATGATCGTCTTCTCTGGGTTGTTAACCTCACATCTGCAGGTGAAAAACAATACTACGCATTTGCCCTGCTGGAACAGCTCTTCAAGGAACTGCCAGACGACTGGCATGTTGGTCTTTTGTATGATATAGCATGCCAGCTTCATAGAAGTATGCAGAAGGTATGTAACTAGTGTCCAAACATGCTATACCTTAACTAAATGATAGACTCAGTGGGGTTTCCTCAAAGAAGTTTTCCCGCGCATGCAATTTGGTGTGTCTGTATTCCATGCCTATGGACATCAATGGGCATGCCAGTCGGTATATCACCCTCGGAAACGTATTGGTTTTGGACTAACAGATGGTGAGGGATGTGAGAGATTTTGGAGTAACAATAAACGGTTGATTCCTTCGTTAAGAATTTCTGGGGTATGTTATAACTACTATTTGCAAGTGTTTAACATCTTTATTCATTTAAACATGCACAGCGCCACCGTAGGCAATGGATATTGGATCGTCAATTCCACCACCACAAAAAGGATACACTGCGTAATCTGGCATTAAATATCAAGAAGAAGAGAGCAAGAGCTGAAAAGAAGATGGGAGAGGCGAAGGCTATCCTATGTAAGATCAATGTTGACGAAGCTGTCCTGCGCGAGGAGTGGAGGAATCAGGTGAAGACTCAAACAGCTCCTATTGAACGTAGGTCATGTCATACCGCACCAATATGCTTGTTTTCTGATTGTATATCATCACTTAGGTCAGGGCAAAAACAAGGCTGACAAAGCCCTCGAGTGAATCATCTTGCTTTGAGAGGAGCGTGATGAACTCCATTTACGCATTCGCCAGCTTGGCATCTCAAGGAAGAAGACACCAGATGATAATATTGAGACATTGGAAAGCCTCAATGAAGACCTGTCATCTGCTCAGGAGGCCTTAGAGTCGACTACTAAACAACTACAATCAGCTGAACAGACATTGGGGTTGTCTGGCGCCGAAGCTAAAGCCCGACTGAAAGCATTGAAGGGCAGTGAATTTTTGAGGTATCGCATGAATGCTAGAGCTGTGAAGAGTCGGATCAGATCAAAGGTCATCGCCCAGAAGTTCAAACGAGGGCGCCTTGAACGGGCCTATCGTCACCATGTGATGCGTATGTTGATAGTTCGCTTTATGTTTTATGTCCCTGACAGTTTTGTTCATGTTTAGAGGAAAAGGATCACGCACAGACTAAGGCATTGTTAAAGCGTGGGACGAAATCCATCTCCAGTCTAGTCGCAAAGTACAACCGACTCGTGGAGCTCATGCGCGATCTCAAGCGAAGGTTTAAAGCCCCTGCAAGAGCTCGGATGCCTGCGTTGATGAAGGTTCAGAAACTCTTCAGTTTAGATGTTAATGATGACATCTGGAACGAAGATGGGCTTGGCGACGACGACACATCTGCTCCCCCTGGATGGTTGGCAAATCAGGACATTCGTAATGGCATATCGGCTTTATTGGAACAGGATCGTTGCGAAGAGGAGCTTGAGAGGTTGAAAGCTGAGGAGACTAATAGCATGATTTGGCTGCGCCATGAGGTCATGTGTGTTCAAACGGCGTTATTGCGGAGTCAAGGTAGGGGTCTCCCAGTGCTTGGCATCATATGACTCACTAATCAATGACAATAGATGACCCTACAATCTTCTATCAGCTAGAATCTCGGCTGGCAGAGCTTTGGCAGCTGAGTGAGCACTGGCACCCACTCATGGATCGTGAACGCACACGGCCTTACATTTGGATGGATGCAAGGGACTTCCCTGACACCATTGCTCCGCCAAAGGTTCGAATGTCAGAACGTCCCCCTGAACCTGATGCTGTTTCCATATCTTCATCTGAAGACTCGGTTCAAGAGCATGATCTGGCTGATGAGGAGGACGAACTGGGAGATCTGTGTGAGCAGATGGGAGCCCAGCTGTTGGAAGAGGACGGGGAGGAGGCGGAGGAATCAGATGACGACGAATCAGTGGGATTGAGCCGAGGGATGAATGTTTCAAGTGATGACAATGCGGGTGAGTGAAAGATATTATGATCATTAATGATACCTCTAATGTGCTCCGACAGCTCTGAAATTGGACTTATCGAAGGTAACATGGAAGGTTTCACATGCCCCACCTCACCTGCCTATTTCCAATGGCCTGATAGATATTGCGATGGTAGCACTCGAGGGCGTTGATCACACTGGAATGAATGTGTTATCTCCTGATCTAGTCATTCTTGAGGATGAATGCGTAAACAAGCCGAAGCTTGCTACACGACAGAAGAAGACACGAGATGATCTGGGCAAATCGTGTGGTCGTTGGGGCTGTTACACAAGCGACATCGCAGCAATACGACATCGACATGGGTGGTTCGAAGGCTGACTGATAACGGTGCTTGCTGAGGTGTTGTTTACCAAGGAAGGGGAGAATGCGTGTGCTCACCAAACCACTCCGCTTGTGCTGTGGAATGTACGTGAGCTGCTGGATAAACCAGGGAGTGAAGAGACTGCAACATTGACCAAGGCATGGATTGCGAAGGAGATTGCGAAGGTAGGCATTATGATCAGTGAAACAAGGTTATATAAACTTAATGGCGGTTTTCGCAGGTTCGCGAATTACCTTACAAGCGCTTCTGGGTCATTCCAGCACACGTACCCGGGCATTGGACTATTGTTGCGATCGATTGGCAATGCAAGAGCGTTCATTTCATGGATAGCTTACCGAATCGACTTGGAGCAGAAGAGGATGAACAGCGTGTACAGGACGAGGTTTGGCTTTTGTTAGAGTTGGTATGCGAGGGTTTCGTTCAGATGGAATGGGAATGGATTAGTGAGCAGGTACGTACTCATGCCTGGTCTGGTTTCTAAGGCTTATTTGGGCTTCTACCATAGTGACCAGCTCGTCAGAAAAACAGTTACGATTGTGGGGCTTTCGTATTGGCAGACATAGCGAGCTTTTTCGCCTGTGGCAAGCCGAGTACCATGCAGCAGGATGCTATGAAGGAATGGCGTTCTGCCCTTGTCAGTATGTTGGACATGTTGCCTGGGCTGCAGTTCATAAGGATTGAAACAGACCCTAATGATCCCATATGGGTGATAGATTAGAATACTTGGGAGGGGTTGATTCGGATGTTCTTGGTTAGAAGTTGATTTGTATGGGAGCACTAGAACCGATATCTGGCACATGCACTGGGTGATTGATGAACTGATGAGGTTGGTTATAAGTGTCGGTGAGTGGTTTTGTTCCTGGGCGTGAGCTCATTTGCTTTCAGTAATGCTTCGGAATGAAGTTATGGTAGGCTCATGTGAGTCAGCGATAGCCTGATGGGCAATTGTTGGTTAGATTACGAACCTCCGTAAGTGGGTTTGTTCCTGTGCGTGAGCTCATTTTCTTACAGCAATGCGTCGCAATGAGGTTACGGCAACCGCATGTGAGCGAGCTATAGCCTGATGGGGGATCGTTGGTTAGGGCGTGAGCTCATTTGCTTTCAGTAATGCTTCGGAA
>KN837433.1:59628-118401 GCA_000827215.1 Sphaerobolus stellatus SS14 | reverse complement strand
AAAGGCTGACTCGCTAATGAAGTCGCCATAGGAACCTGAACTGGAATACGCAGAAGGAGCATTGCTCTCCAAAGTTGGAGCGCTGCGCCTATACGCATTTTCGTTACTCATAGAATGAGGCCTGACTCACCAAACGCGTAACAAAGGTAGTTCAGGGCATATTTCGATCGTAGAAATTACTAGAAGACGGAATGCAAGAGCGAGTTTTGGTTGTCGATTCTAACTTGGTTCAGGGTGCAGCGAGAGTGTTTATTGCCATACCTGATCTGCAAAGTTAAAGAGGAAGTTATGAAGGCATACGAGTCTAGATATACTTTCGATAGAGCTGGGGATGTTTCATCGTGATTAATGTGAGAGTATTAGAACAAGGCAGACAAAGGGGGCTAGCCGAGCGTGGTTGAGCGGAAGCAAACAGACTGCGCCTAACTTTTACCTCAAGAACACTCACATTCACGACCGCGACATCCCCTGCTCGCCATCGGCGGCAGCGACGACTCACACGACATTGTCAACAGATATTAAACACATATACAACGCAAAACGACACCCCTTAGCACGATTTACGAATGACGACGATCATCGCCGGCGGCGATGCAGAAAATGACCTACGACGACATTCAGCACATTTAGCAAAGGAAACAGGTGCGTTTTCCGCGGTCATCTTGGTTCGTGAATGCTAACGCACCCTTTTAATGCAGAACAAGCGTCTGAGAACTGGGACGACGACTTTGAGTTCCAGACGCCTGACGAACCGCACCCGCATCCGCACGCGGCCCTCCCAGACGCGACGCACGCGACGACGAGCTCGCTGGGCCACGAGGAGCACGAAGAGAGCTGGGACGACGCGTACGCCGATGACGATGGCCCCGCGTCGCCGGTCCGACGCGCCCCGAAGGCCGACGACGACGACGAGGTCGAGGACTGGGACTCGTCCGACAACGAGCACGAGCATCAGGGCGACGACGAGGCGCACGAGTTTGGCCTTGGCGGTTTTGAGGAGGAGGACAAGACGGTAACCGCGCGATCGACGTCGGGATCAGTTCCGCGATCCCGCGACTCGCCGCCGCCGCCTGTTCCGCATCTCCCGCCTCCAGCAACGTACCAACTTCAAGTGCAGCAAGTACAGTCTGAACACGACATCTATCCTCGTCCCGCTGTGTCGCCTACCCTTTCCTCGTTTTCCATTCCTCTCTCTACTAGCCGGGACCATGCCTCCATCTATTCCCAAGACCCGCTCCTGCGAAGCTCTTCGGGCTCCGCGCCTCAATTGGCAATCATGCGCTCATATCCTATGGGTGCCGGTTCGACACCCCCACGTCGGAGTCGTCGATTAAAGAAGAAAACTCGCCCGCCAGAAGCGGACATATTCGAGTTGGAGGACCGCGAGCCCGAACAGAGCCAAGCAAACATTCCCGCGTCCCGTTCAATGGGCCTGCTGGAACCTCCCATTACACCTCCGCCTGACCTACCGACAACATCACTACCCTCCCAATCGACCTCACCTTCCCTCCTTACCCGTATCGGAAGCTTCAAACGTTGGGCTCGGCGAAGCACTGGACCAGATGACCCATCTTTCTCGGGCTGGAAACGCTCAAACAAGTCGTCCACAGGACCGTCAGACGTCCGCGCACCTAAGTCGTCTCGTGGTCCAACGGGCAAAAGTTCTACATCCCCAGAAGACATTATCTTCGAAGACATGGCCAGGAACGACTCGCCTACCCCCGCGCCATCAGGCGGGAACAGAACACGCGCCCGTGGCGCAAGCACCGGCGGGCTCAAATCCGGCTGGTTTTTTCGCGGCGGCGGGACGGCTGGTGGAAATGGTCAGCCTGAGGCAACGTTCGTCCCGCCTTCCAAGTCCAATACCCTTGCCCTGCCTGTCCAGCTGGAGTTGAAGACGCCTGCGTCGCCCTCCAAACGGCCGATAATGGCGTCGCCGTTGAAGAAGGGAGCAAGGAGTAAGACGAAGGAGGTTGAGGAAGTGGAGGATGACAGGGACGGCATGACGCCGACGCCGCGCAAGGCTAGAGGGAAGCTTGTCCCTATTCTTAAGAACAACGGAAAGTCGCCAAGGAGAGTATCGAGGGAGAATGCGCTGGCGCAGAGGCCTTTGTCGATGATCAGCGACAGCTCGCCGTCGACAGAGCTCTTCCCCCGGCACGCTGTGAGCGTCGGTCGGCATTCCGGTGCGCCGTTGGCTCTCTCAATCACCACCAATGAGTACACGAAACAGAGAGATGAGAAACAAGAGGCGCATTCGAAAGAGAAGGAGGGCGGGATGCGTAGCTTTATGAATGGCGTAAGGCGGATATCCCTCGTCGGGCAACACAAACGCACGAAGAGCGGTGTGTCCATTGATAATGCCAATGAGAATCCAAATCCAAAGTTCAGAACCTCAACGGAAGTCGTCGATCTCAATTCACCGACGTTCAATACGGGTCGACGAAGCTCCTTACCATGGCTAGACCAATCTCCACCCCAATCCCATTCATACGACTGCCCCCCAGACAGGTTCCCCCAACACGAAAGCATGGAGCATTACTCCTTCGGTGAACCCACAGCGTACCCCACCCCTGTCTCCTCGCACACAAAACCTAAACTCAACCACACGCCCGGCTCCCCACCCCGGCCCAAACCACGTCGCATCATAACATCCTCCTCCACCGCGTCCTCCCCCTCTTCTATGCCCCCTCCCTCCCCCACTACAGCCCTGCGCCCCGAATCCGCCACATCGAATCACCCCAGTTCACACCCTCGCCGAGGCTCCTACTCTAGCACCTCTCCCCCAATATCAACACAAGCGCAAGCCCTCGCAGCAGCCTCACACACACGGCCCCGCACGCCTATTCGAGGCCGACCTGTGACGCCACCGCGTTTGTCCTCGACTTTACAACGGCCTGTGACACCCTCGCGTCCTACTCGTCCGTCTGCTCCTGTTTCGCTGGTTAATTCTGAATTGCAACGCCCAATAACGCCCCTCACACCCGTGCAATCACAACCCACTTCATACGGCCGCTCAACGACAGCCGCACCAGCTTCCCTAGGCCGCACAACGTCTCCCCCTCACTCAAGTTCAACTTCATTCGGCCGTTCGAGCTCCCAATCGTCCCCACGAGGGCTGAAACGCTCCTCCCTCGGCGACCTCAGCCTCAAGCGCACGCCGAGCACGCTGGGGGAGCATAAGCCGTCGTTGACGACGCTGGGGGAGCATAGGGCTTTAGATGAACAGCGCAAGACGTCGGCAGCGAACGGGCATAAGACGCTGGAGGAACGGAAAGCATCGACGAACACGCTAGGCGAACTCAAGATCCCGGCGAGGATATCACGGGCGCAGCAGGGGTTGAAGAGGGATATGGGGATGGTGAGGGAGTTTGCGGGGTGTGTGGAACGTATGTCTTTTTTTCTTTCTTTCTTTCTTTCTTTCTTTCTTTCTTTTTTTCTCTTCAGTGTGGAGTGTTTATTGATACACCGTGACTGTTTACAGAGCTCAAAAAGCTACAATCAACATATCGAAAGCTCATCGGCGAGCTCTTCGTAGCATATGAAGCCTACCCCGGCACCCGTCCGCCCTCTCGTCCGCCCTCTCAGCTCGGCGGCTCGCGAAAAACATCCGGGATGACTTCCAACTCCAATACATCGACACATAGCTTCATGCCCCAAACGCCTTACACATCCGCATCCACCCCGAGCTCAACATCATCTCCGCCATTACCATTAACGTCCCCCAACAACAAGCGGAGCTACTCCCGTGCGTCGAACGAGCTGAATCGCGAGTTGGCGAGGCTGGAGCACGAGTATGGCCTGTGGTGGGAATGCGCGGAGCTGCTTGTTGAGTTGGGCGGCGGGACGGGCGCCGCCGCTGCGGGCTCGGTGTCGGCGTCGAATCCGAACCTTAACCTCGCGGCGCACTCCACTTCGACTTCCACTTCTGCTGACACTGGGAGTGGAAGATTCGCGCACATGCCTAGCAAGTCCGAGCCGGGGTTATCATTGGAAGTTCAACAAGCACAGGCGCAGTCAAGTAGTAGTAAGGGCCCCCCGCAGGCTGATCACGGCCAGTGGAGAGCGTCGACGGGGCGGCACGATTTGAGTGCGAGACAGCTGAAATTGCTGAAGGAGATGCTGAATACGCCGGATCCGGCGACGCTTGCTGATGCGGCGGGTTCGTATGGGTATGGTGTAGGTTATCAGCAGGTGGAGCAGCCGTGGGGGCCGTGGGGCGACAGCGTTGTTACGTTGCCGTCGGAGGATAGCTCGTCCGCTGCGGACCATTCTTTCGAGGGTGCTGCACGGAAAGAAAAGGACAAGGACAAGGAAAAAGACAAGGATAAGAGGCGGCGGGTGAGCAAGCTCGGGATCGTAGGCCTGCGAGACCTGCTGCGCGGGCTGAAGAAGAAGGCGGTCGCGGAGGGCCGGCTACCCCCTCGGTCGGACTCGAGTCTGAGCAACGTGAGCGTTAACGTGACTGACGAGGACTTTTATAATCGGCGCCGGTCGCCGTGGTATCAGCATGACCCGCACCACCACCATGGGCATGGGCATGACCACGCTTCCGATCCGTATGGGCATGAGGGTCCTGTGCGGGCGCCGCCGCCTAAGAGTCCGAGGCGGCCGTCGTTGGCGTCGATCTTTCGGATTGGGATTGGGGGGAAGGGGAAGGGTGGGAATGGGAAGAAGGAGGATAGTGTGCCTAGTACGGGGAGGAATAGTACAACTGAGGAGGAGCAGGCTCAGGGGCAGGGGCGGCGGCCAGAGAGCAGGAGTAGGGTATATGGGAATGGGAATGGAGAGTGGGAACATATGTCGAGGAGCGAGGTGGATGTTGTGGCGACTGTGCGGGGGCGGAAGAGTGCGAAAGAACAAAGACACGCCAGTGGGCCTCCCAGTTCTTTTTCGAATACGAACCTCACCAACAACACCAACACCAACACCAACACCAGTAATCATCCTTACCCTAATTTCGACCACGCCACGCCCAAGAAAAACGCCGCTACGTCCAAGACGTCTGTCTGGGACCCGCCGACAACCCACCAGCCTCCCGTCCCAACGACACTAGCTCCCCCCTTCGTCGAGAAGGAAAACCAACGCCCAGGGAAACACCGCACCGCCTCATGGTCGCAAGCGCACCCCACCCCGCCCCGGTCGTCCTCCCGCACAGGGATGAACTTAAAGCCGATGTCTGGGACGGTGCGCTCTGCGCCGCCTGCGGACATCTCGCCGGGGCCGAATGAGCCGAAGCTGGCCCTGACGCCGGAGAATATCAAGCCGCTCTTGGAGTATGCGAGGGAGGTGGGCACGAGGCTGACTGATTGTATTGCGGAGGTGGAGGCGTTGTTGGGGGTGGCGTAGCAGCCTTGTGGGTTGCTTTTTTTTTGGTTCTATCTTTTTTCATCTTTCGTATTGCATTTGCATTCGCATTTATCTCTTCTATTCCTGATTCCTGACGCCTAGTTGTCATCTGCATCATGATCCTACATCCTACATCCTCGCTCTCTGCATCATCGTTCATTGTCTGCTAATATCATCCTCTCACTCACTTTCTCACTCACACACACTCCTCTGCATGTTTTGTTTTCTGGATTCTGATTCTGATTCTGCTGTTTTTCTTACGTTTTTCTGGTTATGTTTTCTGCACGCACGCACGTCTGTACTATGTCATTGTCATGAGGTATAATGCATTATACGCTTTTACGCATCGTCGCTGTGTGATTTGGCAGTTCTCCTGAAGTTCAAAACTCAAAGCTTGAAGACTTGAAGTTCATATGGTCCGTCATCATCTCAGATTCTGAGCCTTGAGTGTATACGTCTTTGCTTTTCTGTGAGCGGACTGATACCGAATTTGTACTTAAAGAACTCTGATACTTATGTCGTCTGCATACACATTTTGAACAACATTTTGTAGTATGCTTTAGGGCTTTAATAAGGACGGATACGGGTTAATGATTTCTCCGCTGCCACTGACGCCATAAAATACTCTTTAAAAGCTAAGAAATAGCTGGATAAATAGAATCAATTCTTTTGAAACTGTTCTAAAATGAAAGTTGTATTTTTCAATCAGCTGAACTCCGAACTATGATGGTACAAAGTTGGTACAAAGACACATCACTTGGGTATTTCAAGAGTTCACTCGTGAAAGATAGGAGTTAAGCAAGAACACAAACTCTGTCAGACTAGCGAATCAAACCTCAGGCTACTGCTACAATTATAACCTGGATTGATCAGTCAACGAGCCCCTGAATGACTTATAACTTATAGATAGCCATTTACTACGTTGTATTACTGTAAGGTATTGTGTTAATTTGAAGTCCAGATGATATGATCACCGATCATCCTTCAAAATAGCCTCGTGCATTTATTTGCCTTCAGGCTGCGTATAAATAAGTACAGCGAATAAAGATATGAATAGTTCGAAGCCTAAGTTTAGTTGGAGAACCCCAGAGGACTCAAGTACATGAATTAAGTGACGTAACCTTTTTGCTACTTAGGGAGAGCAGGCAGCTCAGCTATTGTCTCCAAAGTTAGTTCAGAACTCTATTCAAATCAAAGGAGTCGAATACCGGGAAAGCGGCCAGAGGTAATGATTGGGTCTCAAAAGGGAGAATGACGTAGCTTTGCGTAATACTAATAGCTTGCGTACAGCTTCTTCTACAACGGAGAAATGACGTAGCTCAAAAGGTCTAGGGCTATTAGTCACATCAGTAAACTTGGTAAAAACCGGCGCCTAATGGCACGGTAAGGAATTTTGGTTATTCCTATGGAACGACACAGGGATATCCTACTTTTTTTGAGAATCTGGTTTATATGATCCATAATCCTCTCATGACAAATGCCTGGGGCCGCCTATACAGTCTGCATCAAGATATTGCCTGTGCAAATTTTGCTATGGAAATGTACATAAACTAGGATCACTAGCATAGTCATCTATAGCTGATTATAGTTTACAAGAGGTTCTTTCACTTCGCACTGGGTATGGAGAGAGCCCTTGGAGGCAGCCTCTTTACATATTTAATGTAACGCCTTCCCAAAATCCAACGCACTCACAGAAGCTTATGAAGATGCAAGGCTCTGCCTTGCTATGGTATGGTACACAATTTTTTATACTTACTACCATTCGAACGACTGACCCATGCTTTTATACATTTACGAAACACAGCTACAAAATAACTATTCAAAGAATATGCAGGTATACACATCATTAAACTTCATGTAGACACATCATCTGCAAAATGTTGACTAGGTGGAAGTACCACACCCTGATCCCGATTTTGTTTTATTTTGATTTTATTCCAGTTTCGTTCGGACTCCACTTCAGCCACATTCATTATTCATCTTCGATTTCATTGGTTCTTGATTCTTTGTATTATTTTCATTCGTTCATTTATCATTCTCGGACTCCATCACTCCTTACCATTTCTTTGTCATTCATTTTACATCGGACTCTGCTTTTCTTATCTTGCTTATTCTCATTGATGCCAAGCATTAATTATGATTTCATGTGTCTATGTTCCATATGACTTTTACGTTTTATTCTCATCGGCCTCTGCTTTATGTTATTGCCAGCCAACCACACTCATTTGTATTTCTCCTTTATCTGTTTCATCTCCGTGACCCTGACTATTTCCCCATTTATCTTCAGGCTCCATCTAGTATAAATAGCCTCCACTGTATTATGGTTCGGTAGTCAGAAATCCACTTCATTTATCTGTTAACTCATTCTGGCCTCCATCTGCCTATCTCTCTTCACGTTCCACTACACTCGGTCTCCAAGTATCTTACACCGATTTGTCTGTGACAATCATCAGACTCCGAAACCTCTGTTCGTCTGGACTTCATTCTGAAATGAGGACATCACATACGGTTAAGGGCACAACATATAAGTTGAAGCCAAGTCCTTTCAGTTATATCAACTGGACTCCGAATTACTTACTTTGTTCTACTATATCCGGAGTCCGAAGTGACAACTAGACATCAGGACGTAACAGGAAGCTCAATCAAGTACTATGTGGAACCCACTGCTTCCACTACACAGAATCTACCATCTCAACCATGTGGAACCTTCAGCTTCTGACTACATGGAATCTTCAGCTTTAAACACATACACACTCCAGAATCCTTTAAAAGGACTGTTCATAGGTGAATTTCAACCCTCCTGCTCCCACTCTCCCCCTGGAAGCAAAGAGCAGAAAATGTGTATCTAGACCAAATTAATTAAAAATTAAATAGTAAATACACTGTGTAGGCATTAAGCCTGAATGGATAAGTCCTCTTGCCTGATATAAAAACCACTACCAAAAAATCCTGTAAAAGGGAACTAAAATTCTCCAAAATAAAATATTCATAATAACTTTCACAAAAAGAATTAAATCAAGCTTTTATTATGAATAAGTCCCCTTGCCTGATAAAAAAGCCACTACCAAAAAACCCTGTAAAAGGGAACTAAAATTCTCCAGAATAAAATATTCATAAATAACATTCACAGAAATAATTAAATCATGCTTTCCTAAGAGAGCAAATGCCACAAAGGCAGTTATCATAAGCTTATCACCTACTTATTGGAAGCTTATAAAATTGTGTTGAAAGCTTAAGGTACGAGTGATGTACATTTCCATAGCAAAATTTGCACAGGCAATATCTTGACACAGACTGTATAGGTGGCCCCAGTTATTAGTCATGAGAAGGTAACAGATCATATGAACTAGGTTCAAAATAAAATAAAATAAGATATCCCTGTGTTGTTCCATAGGACCAAAATTCATTACTGAGCCATTAGGTGCTGGTTTTTACCAAGTTTCCTGATGCAGTGAAGTTGGCCTAATTCTGCATTCAGATCCTTCTTAAACTTCCTGCATCACATATACCGGGACTTCCATTGCTCCATAGTGAAATCGAGGCACATTATCAGGAGAAAACACTGTACATTTTTGCACAGTGTAACATATGTGTAGCAATGTAGCCTTTTTCTACCTTGTTCCTTGATTCTCCACTTTATCCGTTCACACTACACATATCTATGATGAACAAACTGTTGAATTAATGATTGATCAATCCAGACAATGTCATCAGAGACTGCCAGTACAACTACTTGTCATTGGATGGCGAAGTAGGGGTTATATCCAGTCAAGGCACAGTTCTTGTCACAGCACTATTTAATCAAGCTCTGGAGTATTTTTCTTCCAATATATCACAGAAATGTTTTGCTAGAATTGTAGTGCAGATAGTACAGTATATTACATAAAAAAAACTGGATCATTATACTGGTGTTCTGAGTTCCTAGCTTAGGAGGGATGTTTTATCACATAGTGTGACATAAACCACCCCTTGTCCTAACACCCAATTGCCCTTGCCTTGTCCTAAATGTATGCAAATATCAAGAGTCTAACTTTTGGTTAATCATATCTAACCTTTTTAATCTTATACTCAACAGAGCTGGAATTGTGCCACTTTTGGAGGTGTGCATGGGTAGCCTTGTCATGGTATTGTCACACTCTTTTCATGTACTATTGGAGTCTGCTGTTCCACATTCAAGGACTATTCAAGGTCAACATTTTACATCAGGCATTTATGCTTACAGTATCAAGTATTTATTATAGATACTAAATCAAAAATATTTGATGCATTTAGTAACTCTAGAACGTGAAAACAAAGAGGTTTGCCCAGAATCTACTCAACATCATCCAATCTATTAGCCATATTTCAGGATTTTCTATTACAATTGCTCCCATTCTTTTTACACCTTATAGTATATATTAATAATATATTATTCCGATATAATGAACAGTATAAATAGAGGGGGATTTAGCTCTATAATCCCTTGGGACAAGGACTGTGCCTTGACTGTAATTAGTCGTGAATACACTATCCATTCTTGGGTATCCCAATTGATGTACTGTCACATTGAAGATTCCAGCAACTGACCTTTATAGTGTGGCGGGCAGTAGTTTGATTTGCAGAATCCAGGTCAATCCCACTCCACATTTTTTATCAATATTCCACTCCAGCTCTGGACAATTATTGAAGTTTATGCAAGACACTACTGTGCACAGACACAGCTCCTGGGGTATAAAAGCTTGACCTGGGTCAGTGATATTTCTCCAGTTCTGCAGCACCTGTCAATCTAACTCTCAAACATGCAATTCAAGACCACTTTCTTTGCCCTCTCTTCTGCTATTCTTGCCCTCACCATGCCCATGTAAGTCATCTTCTTTGCACATACATGTTGATGTATTATGTACATATATACAGAGAGCGAGTACAATCACTCACATAGATGGCACTCACAGCTATCACACCTGGGGTAATCGACTCAACACCCCACTTCCTGTCCAACATTAATCTCTTTCCAGGTCCACTACCTTTATTCGATGAAGGTCCTTGAACAAGTGCCTTGTAAGTCTAACAGTAATTCTGGGGTTAGTAGCAATAGCATGGCAATCATAGAAGTAAAAGCATACCCGAATTAAGTAGGGACTGCGGAATATCTTCTTGCAATCATGAACACCCTCATAATCCTTGTACAGAATCTCACAAAAGGGTTCATAAATACACTCTGTTTTTCAGAAAATGAGCAGCACAAAATTATTGTCAAAATAATGATTCTTATGTTTAGCTTGCCACCCAATAAGCTTTCCAAATGCTTTGAATCGACTTTCTCCTGTCTCAAGGTCACTGTCCTTGCAGTTGAATATGGTTGTACCAGCTTCTTGGCAAACACGGGTGCTGCCATTTGATCACTGCTGATTCATTTCAGTGTTGAGCTGTGAATGCAAAATGATGAGAAGGTGAATGAAATGAATATCATATAATAGAATTCATAATACTATAGAAGACACTATTATTCATGACACCATGCCATTTCTCAGGAATTGCAATTAATAAATCTTGATATTGGCCTTGCAGGCTCAAAATCCTCACCCAAGTCAAGCTTGAAAGTATATGTCATGTTGCAAAGCCATAGGAATGACATATAGGTGAACTTGGATGCGATGTCTTTGACTTCTCTGACTTCTGCTTCATTAAAATGCAATGCAGACTTCTTGCTTTTGCTTCTGCTTCAGGAAGGCATGCTCTCATTCTCCTTGTTGGCGAGCTCCTTCTGGGTGTTTTTCTTGGCTGCACGTAGTTCATTCTTCTCGGCCTGCACCTGTTGGAGAAGCTTGTCCAGTGACATGTCAATCAGTTGTAATAATGTAATAGAAGATACATAATGGCATACTCACACGATGGAGCGTGCTGGAAGAAATAAACCGTATCCTAAGATTGTTACCGAAATTCCCCGATTTGGAAAAGAAATCTATTTCAGGGATGGGGACAGACCTCTTTGTTGTTGGCCTTTTATACCCTTTGTATATCGCATTAGTCAGAAGTTTTTGAATTGCGCAATACTTGCAAAGCAGCTGCGGAAATGAGGTCATAAAGGCATAGACAACTTCAGCCAAATCTATGTGACAAAAAAAAAAATTAGTCCAGAATGGTATTGCACTCTTTCCTAAGCTGGACTTCATTTTATCCTGATCTATGGAATGCACCTTAAAGAAGAATTTAAGTCTCCACTTGATGGTTAGAAGTTTCTGTGACAAAGAAAAGGTGGGAGTTTCTTCCAAATTCATTCAAGCTTTTGTCCGAAGTTGGAATGATTTCAAATGAACCATTAGATAAATACCCTCCACAGCTGACAACATGATGCAGGCAACCTTTTACTCTCTTTCGAATCCCTCCCCCCACCAACTCAGGCCTGTTCATTTCCCCTTCCAAAACAAGTCTACAAATAGCCAACAGCTCTGTTAGTTCCTGGCGGTACAAATACTTCAAGGAAGGTATACTTTCAATGCAGAGAAATTATTTTGCTCCCTCTTAAATGGGCTGAACATTTGGAATTTAAGAAATGTCAGCTTTCTGCAGAGTGTATCAATTCTGAGTTTCAAGTTATTCTGAGTTCAAGTTTTTATTTCAATATTATTAAAGCTCTGAGAGTGAAGCAAAGGATGTGCATCTTCCACTTTAAGAACTAAGATTGAGGGCAAATTATGGATGCTTTTGCTTTCCTGTGAATACACAGTTAAATAACTCTGAGGACTCTTAAAATTATTCAACCATATTTCCTTTTCTTAAACCTTTCCCGGAGCATAGCGAAGGACCCGACTTGTGTCCTTTATAAGCGGGTTAATATCTTCAGAATCGAAGCTGTCATTGTCCTCTTGGTTGGAACATGAGTTGACGCAGCTATTGGTATTAGAATGGGACGCGTTGGTACGGTCAGTCCACAAACCGCGTCGCTGAGAAGGGGACATGAGAGTATGTGGTAGAGAGAGAAATGTCTATGCAAAGTTTTAGTAAGTTCTTTGTAACGCCTTTATATATTCACATTATTCACATTAATTGTAGTATTTTGGAGCACTAGGAGGTACAACAGTTTACATCATATATGCTATTCTAGTAGGAAGTATGACAGTTTACATTATATATGCTAGTGACTCGCTGCATTGTTGCAAGTCAACTCAGAGTTCTCAATAACTCCTTCTCATGCTACCAGAACCTCAAGTAGCTGCAGATATTTGACCAGATCAACGATGGTGCAAACGGTGTAAAATTGCTCAAGCTTACCAGCGCTTTGACAGACATATCAAAGCATAAGAGGGCCCATTTCCGATTCAAACCATGAAGGCTTTAAGACCCTCACAACGCTAGTTCAGGAACACGGTATGACGCTGAGGATTGCTGAAACAATTATAAGCGATGGATTGTGGTCATGCAGGCACGAGGAACGCTTGCTGAGACAATCGGCTCGCGTGCGTATTCGTGGCTACGCTCGGCGTAAGTAAATTGCCCCTAAGTCCTCCTGAAATATTGAATAGTTAAATGTACAGAGTCAAAGTCATCTTACACGCTCTCGATCAAAAGACAGTACATCTCTCCGCTTACTCACCCGCACCACGACGACTAAGGCCACGATACGCGCATACACTAACGCGCATCCTTCCCCCCTCTGACTTCTTTCCATCTGTCTTGTTCTCACCGCTATCAGCTGGTTATCAAGCTGCCACACTATCAAATTACCCCATTCTTCATTTTTTCTCTTGCTCTCATCGCATCGCTATTCACATGCTCCTTGCTTTATGTCTTCATTTTTGGATTGATCCTGTTGTAGATGTAAAGTAGTCCGCGACGTCGCTGTATATATGCACATTGTTGTTGTCTGTTGTAATAAAGAGAAGTGAATATTATAGTGCGGGTTGAACATCCAAGATTTCAGGCGGAAGCTTTCAAGGATATTTTTGGTATGAATAAAATTGGCAAGTTTTCGTTGTTATCTGTCAAATAGACGCTCGGGTTGCCCCTGACAGGAGCGTCAGAGTATGAGCCAGATTTAACGCTCTCCATCTGCGCGAGTCAGGACTGCATTTTTCTTCTCCTCATTGCAAGCGGTGAGTGCGATTCAAAAGTTATACTCTTGGCAATAGGCCTAATAACGAGCCCCATGGTTCTTTCTGATTGCAATAGTTCAAAATGCAAGATCTGCGTGCCAGACCGCTGGACGAAGGGGTAAGATCATCCCCTACTTCTCTCCGACACTATTACGCTATAGCATCCTGCAGTCCTCGAATGACCTTTCAGAGCTGCAGAATCAAGTTCTCCCCCTCCAGCAGATCGCCGAAAACATGCCAAACGCCAATCCTGAGGAGGCGAAAGCCCTGAACGAGCTCGGGGTATCGCTCCAAATGCGCCACAAAGCTCTCGGAAATCCTATAGATCTCGATAATGCAATCATCGCCTACCGTCGGAGTATTAGGCTTGTGCAAGTCCCGGCCTTCAAGGTAGAACAGCTGGATAACCTCGGCAGCTGCTTGCTCCTTCGATTCGAATATAAGAAGCACATGACCGATCTCGATGAAGCCATCACCGTCCTACAGGAATCAGTAGATGCTGCGTCAGATGATAGAGGCAAGGCGGTATTTCTGCATATCCTTACGAAATCTTTGCTGGATCGATTCACTCACCTTGAAGACATTGGAGATTTGGATAAGGCGATTGCGATGGAGAAGCAAGCTGTCGAGTTGGAACCGGCCGCGAGTATCAACAAATCTCTCTTTCTCTTTACACTAGGAAAGTCGTGTCTCCTTCGATTCAATCGTGCCATCTCCATCCAGATGGAAGATATAAACAACGCCATCGAGGTTCTGGAGCAGGCTGTGGCTGCTGTACCTGCTGGTGGACCTGCTGAGGTGGAATGCCTCACTCAATTGGGAGACGCCCTCTTCCTGCGATTTCATTGGCTGGACGATGCTGCGGATATGGAGAAGGCTATTGGAGCGTACCGAAAAATTGATACAGTCGTACCTCATGGTTCCCCGGAGAAGATTGAGAACCTGCAGGACTTAGCGAAGGCATTGTTTTCGCGGTATAGTCGCTTTCGGAAGTTGGATGATCTCAATGAAGCAATCGCGGCAGCCGAGGAAGCGCTTTCCGTCCACCAGGACTTCCTTCCTGACGGTCATATCAGCAAGCCGTACTATCTCTTGAACCTTGCAACGGCCTATGACAGTCGATTCCATCGACTCGGACAGCTCGATGATCTTTCGAAACAGATTCTAATCATCGAGCAGGTAGGTAAGCTCTTGCCAGATGATCACGCCAACAGAGGATTATTTATGGGCAATCTTGGATCCGCGTTTTTCAGCCGATTCCAGCACGTTGGAGACGTTGTTGACATTGACCAAGCAATTTCTCTCTTGAAGCTGGCGAGTCAACTTCCCTCTACTCCGCGCTCGAGCAGGGGGAAGTTCTTGAATACACTGGGAGGCGCGTACCTTCGTAGATTCCAGCATCTCTGTGAGGATCAGGATCTTGCCGACGGAATTACAGCTTTGGAAGAGGCCCTTGAGCTGATTCCAGAGGATCACACCCACAAAGCGTCTTGCCTTACGAAGCTTGGCAATTGCTTGCATGTAAGGTTCGATCACCGTGGCAACCTCGCTGATATTGATAGGGCCATTGCTCACATCAAGCAAGCTCTGAAAATGATACCAGAGGAGCACCTAAACAGGGACATAATTCTTAGTGCCTTGGGTGGGTGCTTTCTAGCTCGGTTTGGAAGCTCGCGAGACCCCGTAGAACTTGATCAAGCCATTGCTGCTCAGCAGCAGGCAATTGCGCTCCTTCCCGATGACCATTCACAGAAGCCATTGTTTACGACCAACCTTGGGACGTCCTTTGAACGTCGGTTCCACCATTCACAGAGGCGCGAAGATATAGACAGAGCCATAGAGACGCACCAGCTCGCGGTCGATCTGCTTCCTGATAGCCATGCTATTAGGGCTCTGGCTTTCAATAAACTCGCCCTGTGCTTTGAAACACGCTTCGATCATTTTGGTGAAGAGAATGATATCGACAAAGCACTCACGGCGTATTCAGAGGCGGCCAAGAGCATGTCAAGTGTGCCCTCCATACGATTTCACACCGCTATACGCTGGGGAACACTGGCTTGCGGTCGTAAAGAACCTTCCGCTGCACTCGAGGCGTACACTGTCGTTCTTGAAATGCTCCCGCAACTGGCCTGGCTTGGTCATAAAATTGAGAGAAGATACAGCGAGCTTGGGAGGGTCCTCCAGGTTGGTGGAGCTGTGAATGCGGCTGTAGCAACAGCGATTGCTGCTGGTGACCTTGGATTGGCACTGGAATGGCTGGAGGAAGGGAGGAACATTGTCTGGGGTCAGATAAACCAGCTGCGTACACCTATTGATACTCTCAGAGATAAAGATCCTGCCACTGCAGATCGACTCCAAGCTGTAGCCAAAGCTCTTGAAAGCGCAGGAACTTCAGACGTAACAGCTGCGCCTCGTATAGACGATGTCGGGGTGCCGCAACAGACGATAGAAGAGGAAGCAACCAGGCATCGTGCCCTAGCAACGGAGTATATGATGCTCTTGAAGAAAGCACGCAGCCTAGAGGGATTCGAGGACTTCATGAAGCCAAAGAAGCTCAAGAGTCTCCTCCCTGCTGCGAGGGATGGTCCCGTTGCAATAATCAACGTCCACAAGTCTCGATGCGATGCACTCGTGCTGCATTCCTCTGACACGTCACAGCCTATGATCCACATCCCCTTGGTTTTATTTTCATCTGAGCGAGCGGAGGCGCTAGCGAAAGTGATGCACAATATCCTTAAGAATCCACACGGGCGAGCATTGGTGTTGGCGGACAGGGTTGGTTCAAGTGAAGCGATGCAGTTCATTTTGGCAGAGTTGTGGGCTTGCGTTGTTGAACCAATCTTGGAGGCCAGTGACTCTCTGGTAAGTGAAACAGTCAGGAATGGAATCAACAGAAGCTCACGCATGGATACAGCGGAAATCTGGTAGACGCTCGCACATCACTTGGTGTATAACAGGCCCTCTCACATTCCTACCCCTTCACGCCGCGGGTATTTACAATTCTGGAGACCATGTCAAACATAAATGCGTCTTCGATATGGTAATCTCATCGTATATACCTACCCTCTCAACCCTACTTCGTTCTCGTGAGCAAGACAACGAATATTCAACCTCTCCACCACGAATCCTCCTCATCACCCAGCCATCTACTCCCAACTCCCGTCCTCTCCCTGGGACAATGAAGGAAGTGGAGGCAATACGAAAGCATATTCCAATTAATAATATTCACCACCTAAATCACAGCGAGGCAACCGTCTCCAAGGTCCTCGACGCAATGGGCGAATATAGCTGGCTGCACCTCGCCTGCCACGGCATCCAAGACGCGAAGCAGTCCCTGAAGAGCGGGTTCGCGCTGTACGACGGCCGCCTCGACCTCGGCATGCTCATGACGAAATCCCTGGGTCACGCACGGCTCGCGTTCCTGTCTGCGTGCGAGACGGCGATGGGCGACGAGAAGCTGCCCGAGGAGGCGGTGCACCTCGCGGCAGGGATGCTGGCGGCGGGATTTGAGAGCGTGATTGCGACGATGTGGGCGATTGGAGATGCGGAGGCGCCGGTTGTTGCGGAGGCTGTTTATGAGATTTTGTGGCGGGATGGGAAGGATGGGGGCGGGGAAAGAGAGCTATTGACGGCGTATGCGTTGCATGAGGCGGTGAGACGGCTGCGCGAGAAGGTGGGCGTTATGGAGTTTATCAAGTGGGTGCCGTTTGTGCATTTTGGGGTGACGAATGCTAGAGTCTAGCGGGATTGACGAGTTAGTGGTGACAGCTACTTAGTTAAAGGTAATACGAATATAATTCCTTCATCGAATAAATACTCACGCTGTGATTCGACATGCCTGACACGTCCTGAAATATGTGCTGCAGTCTTCTGCAATACGATGATAATCCCTTGGCTGAATGAATATTCACGTTGTGATTCGACATGACTGGTACCTACTGAAATATGTGCTGTAGTCTTCTTAACCCAGGTACTTGAGGGAGGTGTTCGTGAGTCGCGTGGTCATTTATTACATAGAGTTTCGCCCCTTCGCACGGCCATCGTAATTATATTCATTCTTTATTGAGGCAAGGCGATTATTCGCTGTATATTGCTGTTGTGTTGTGTAATAAGGAGCAGTTACCAAGTATCAAGGCGAGGTAGGAGAGTTGGGTCTAAAGGTCTTCTTGTATTCACGGCGTGCCCCCCCGCAGCCTTTCGTTGCCGGCGCTCCCTAAGCAGCCCTATGCAGTCCCTCTATTCTCCGAGCATGCAACTCCTCATTAGCTCCCCCGGCCGGGAGAACCTATTAGGCATATTTGATCAGTGGATATATTGTACCTTATTGGTATGTATAGGTTAGGTAGGTGGGGTGCTGATGGCGATTCAATGGCAAGCCATCATATCTAATGTATATATCCAGCGAGCCCATCAGCCAGTGCAACACCGGTGATGCCCAATGCTGCAACAGTGTTACCACTGCCAGCGACCCTTCCGCTGCTGCCCTCATCGGCCTCCTTGGCATAGTCGTCCGGAGCGTTGATGTCCTCGTCGGTCTTGGATGCACTCCCATCACTGTTATCAATGTTGGCCATGGTGCCAACTGGCAAGTTTAGATCAGATTGAATATGTGACCTTGAGGTATTTATTTTATTTATTTATAGTGCTCAACAACCCGTTTGCTGCACGGACAACAGCTTCAAGGGCTTGATAAACCATTGGCTGCATCCCCATCAGCCTTTAAGATACGTGAATAGCTCGTCTATCAGAGGATCATCCTGTATTATCTCATCATAATGTAATTGATAGTTGGGAATTTCGGATGTATTAATCTGTAATTTCTAATTTATCAAGTTGCGCTCGTATTGCCTGCTGCGAATTCGAGGGAATATTCAACGAATGATGTGAATGAAATCCAGTACATTCTATCTAAAGATCAGTCAATCCGCCTCGTCAAGTAAGATGTGCTTCAACTTTGCTGCAACTTCCTCCTCGCCTGTTGTATACATTTTACAACCCTCAGTTTCCCGTCCGCGGAGCTTCACTAGTTATCTTCTCTGCGATTTACAAGACTTGAAATATTTCCGCTCCCTGTAAATCGTACTCGGCACCGAACGGGTCAACAGATTCCCCACCGCCACTCAAGACGATCTGAATGTGTTAGCATGAAGTTACCCTAGGTTTGCACTACCTTAAAAGCCAGGATAAAATTAAAACCTTTGCTATTATGGAAGTAGAAGATTCTTAATATCCTAAATAATATGGGGCCAGGCGGCGTCTGGTGTTTAAGATAACAATATGGGACTGAGTATGCTCAAGCCCTCGAAAGATGCAGTACGTTAATTCAAAATAAATACTGAGTGAATATCTCGACATATACCCGTTATTTACAATACAGAACACCTCTCAGGGCACTTCCAAGCTAACAGGAGTGCAACCAACTTGTATCTGAACAACGGACTTCAACACGATGGTAATGGAAGTCAACGCTGGACCAAGTTCTTGCAGAATCCCCCAATTGGAATCCTTATGTAGGTTGTATTTCGGAACAGCTCCATAATAATAAATGGTATCACCAGAAGCTTCAGTAAAATACAGCGTTATTAGGAGGAAGCTTTATATATTTGCACGCGACGAATCAATGTCCCAGGATATCGCAGAGACCAAAATTTCTCCAGGCTACATTTAAGCCCGAAATATTCTTAGTATTCAGAGAATATAAATTGGCCGCATTTTTAGCTCATTACTGGTGGAGAAAGACTTCATATCGACATAATTTATACATCATAATGGTCGAGAGCGGTCGAAGTCGACTGATGTCTCCTGGTGATGCTTAGCGTGAGGATAGCCACGATGAACGCGACGGGTGATGCAGAAAAAAAATACTGATAGAATTTCTGTAAGTATGATCACGTTTACACTACATGCTCACAGAACTTCATTCCACAAAACGAGATGAATATTCACGACTCGTTTAGGCACTGATCGGGTTGCAGTCAACGTTGATCTAAATGAGAAATATCAGAACCATATGTATTTGAGAATACTTCAAGAGACCCACCAAGCCCTGGAAACGGTTGTCAGTGCAGCATACGGGCATCAGGAAACTTGGTAAAAACCGGCGCCTAATGGCTCGGTAACCAATTTTGGTTATTCCTATGGAACGACACAGGGATATCCTATTTTTTTTTTGAGAACCTGGTTCATATGATCTATTACCATCGCATGACAAATAAATGGGGCCACCTATACAGTCTGCGTCGAGATATTGCCCGTGCAAATTTTGCTATGGAAATGTACATCAACTATAGTCAGCTATGATTGCTAGCATAGTCGTCTATAGCTGACTATAGTTTATGTACATTTCCATAGCAAAGTTTGCATGGGCAATATCTCGACACAGACTATATAGGCAGCCCCACATGTTTTTCATGAGAAGATTATAGATCATATAAGCCAGGTTCTCAAAAAAAAAAAATAGGATATCCCTGTGTCGATACACAGGAATAACGAAAATTCCTTACCGAGCCATTAGGCGCCGGTTTTTACCAAGTTTCCTGATGGGGTTGTTGAGCGCTGCGATATATTGGGTGAATGCTTTAGGTAAGAGAAATGCTTGGCTCGGACGCTTACCAGTTAGTGCCACCAACACCAACGACGGTGATAGGAGTGCAGCCAAGGCCAACAAGGGTATCTGTACCTTGAACGACGACGCCAATGCTCTTGAGAATTCCAGCAACAGTTGGGTCGCTGGCACTCTGGACAGAGTTGCAGCATTGAGCAACACCAGTGTCACATTGCGAGACGTCATTGGCGGAACTGCAGTGAAGAACCGCTCAGTAAAACTCCCATTGAAATATTACAAGCGGGAAATCCGCTAACGTGGCAGCGGCAAGGATAGCAGAGTAGAGAGCGAAGGTGTTGTATTGCATGTTGTAGATGTTTCGTTCGACTGAGTTGCTGAGCTGGGATGGTGAATGAGGTTGGAGAAAAACGGTTTTTATTCCCTTCAAGTTTGCGTCTGGTCTGTGCACATCATCTGGGTATTTCGTCAGTCCATTCCTCACCTAGACTGATATCTAGGATATGCAGAGATTGTCGATGGAGTGGAGTGGAGTAACAGCGCATATTTCTTTAGACGATTAACAATTAAAGCAAAACCTATAATTATGACGGTGATGCCAGCCTGCCAAGGCAGGAGGACTATTAAGCAGACGGGTCGACTCGCCCCTTGGATATCACATATGGATAAAGATCTCCACTTCAAGCTTAGGTTGTATTGTACTTGTATTTCAGATTATATGTAGTCCTTCAAAGCAGCCTCCTGTATTTGCCTTCAGCCTACGCATAAATATGTAGGTACTAAAAATAAAATATGAATAGATCAACGAACCTTATAAAGCCTTGTTAGCGTATTAGGAGACGGCGTAGCGTTTTTCCTGCTTATCGGAAACATATATCGGATATCCAGTACTTCTCCGAAACTCGCAGTGTTCTTGACTTTTCAGAGCTCCGTTCAAATTGAGATGAGCCAAATGCCTGGAAAGCGGCCAGTGACAACAGTCGCAGGGAGAAATGACGTATCGCATGCGTAATATGCTTCTACGACGTCCCTTAGAGTGTATTCGAAATCAGTATATATCAAGGTGCCGAACTTACATTAGATAGCTCCACTCGCGTATTATGCTTTTTTTTCCCGCCCTCCGTCGTTTCGTTCTTTTTACTCTTTGCTCTAAACAATATCTACTCTTTCATCAATATCTGCCCTCGTGCCTGATAACCCCTAGGGCGGTCAGCTTGTAAAACACTATCCTGACTATTCAGATGTGACAATCACGAAATCTCCACCCAATTCGGGACTAATCACAGCCGCATTCTTAGGTTTTGCATCAACAGCCAGTTATATGCTCCGTAGCAGGAGGTATAGGGAAATTACTGGAATAGGAAAGACTTCGGTTATTAACAAGACGCCATCAATTATTAGAAACAGCCTGATACAATTTAGTGGAGCTAATATATATATTGGTTCTGAACACACTCTATTCCCAAACGCACGATTCGTGATTCGGATGCTTCTTAGACGTTCTGCATCGTATCTACCCTATCCACTTTTGGATATCTCGGTTGACATGCTATTTCTCTTCGGTCGCTGACGGTTGTTCCAGTGACCGGTCTGTATCGCACTAAAGGACATCTAATTTGAAGAATGCAGTTCAATCCCACTCCACACATTTTTTTCCGATAATGCCTTCAGTTGGGCAATCACGGAGTTTAACGCGAGGCAATACTGTGCACGGACGCACCCTCTGGGGTATAAGGCTTGACCTGGGTCAACCTTATTTCTTCAGTTCTACACCACCTGTCGATCTATCACTCAAACATGCAATTCACCGCTGTTTTCTTCGCCCTCTCCACTGCTATTCTTGCCGCCGCCATGCCCAAGTATGTCAATTTATCACAATAATTACTTACACATCTAATGTATATATCTACTAGTGAGCCCATCAGTCAGTGCGACACCGGTGATGCCCAATGCTGCAACACTGTCGAGAAGGCCAGCGACCCGAGCGCTGCTAGCATCCTCAGTAGCATCGGTGTCGTCGTTCAAGATGTCGACGCTCTCGTGGGTCTTGGCTGCACTCCCATCACTGTTATTGGTGCTGGTCAAGGTGCAAACTGGTAAGTCTGAATCAATTTCGAATAACTGAACTAGGGGCATTTATTTCATTTACAGTGCTCAACAACCCGTTTGCTGCACCGACAACACCTTCACGGGCGTGATCAACATTGGCTGCACTCCCATCAGCCTTTAAATCTTACGCTCATTTATGAGGACTCTGCTATTGTTTCTTCATATGTAGCTGGTGGTTGGAAATTTTTGATGTATTAATTATTTCCAATTTATCAAGTTATACCCCTATTACCTGACGCAAAGCTTTCGAGGAAATGATATTCAATAGTCATGCATCCAACTATACCTGCGAATTTTCTGCAGCCTTCTAACTTATTATCTTCACAGCTCATTATCAGTCTATAGAGCTTCATTAAATCGATTTTCACATTGCAAACTATGATAATTGAGGCACTGGGAGTCTAGTTGCTGGCATGCGTGAAATACTATAGAGTCAACCGTATTTATGAGATGTCATAGCAGTGTGTTGCATTAGCTCTCTGAAAATCGCTTTAATTAGGGACTTCGCACATGACTAAAACTAGCTTCCAGAAATTTTCAAATAAAACCTTTTAAAATTAGAAAGCTTCAAAGGAAGCCAAGGACCGGTAATTTGGTGTAGATAGAAGCATACGGGTGGTTGCGAACCATTCTGAATCAATTTAGCGCTCCTTGTACTCCTTCCACCGGAACACAAACCGCGCAATTGGCCTCGTACCTAACTTACACACGTCAATGATCTCCCTCAAACTCCATTGGCCTTTCAATAAAGCTTAACGGTTTAGGATCAATACTTGATAATGTGTAACAAATTGACAACAAACGAAGCAAGGATATTACGATCGATGGGCACGTGTTCATTATGGATTCAAGCGGGACTACATACAAGAGCATTATAAGATAATATTCTAACTTAGAGACTGATAGGAGTACAACCGATGTTAATCTACATAGGAGCTTATCAGCATCACAATCGTACGTTATGATCAACTAGTTAACTCACAAGTCCGTTGAAACTGTTATTCTCACAGCACACAGGCTGCTGAGCGCTACATAAAGTTTCAATGAACACATTTTACAGACCGAAGGAAGACCCGGCCTACCAGTTAGCACCACTTCCCGCGCCGATCACGGTGATGGGTGTGCAGCCCAAGCCTACGAGAACATCGACATCTTGAAGGACGATTCCGAGAAGACCAAGAATTGTAGTCGCCGATGGATCGCTAGCTTTGGTGACCGAGTTGCAGCACTGCGCATCTCCTGTATTACATTGACTGATAGGCTCGCTATATGATTAGTCAGTAAGGTAAGGCTCTGAGATGATGAAGAATGAGAGGACTCGGACGCACTTTGGGGTGGCGGCCGCAAGGGAAATACTTGATGCGAGTGTTATGAGAGATAATTTGGAGGTGAAGGTCATTGTTTAGGATTTAGATTCAAGCTGGGCGACGCTGCTCAAAATTACCGTCGACATTCCCTTTTATCTCTGGGTTGTTCAACTGATGCATACTAGCTGCACAATCTTTGTGTCATGTCTGTCGTCATGTAGAGTGATCAGAAAACTCAAGGCCGTGGAGTATTTTCCTTCTCTCTTACACGCCGTCGCACTTCTGCGCCTGGAGCAAGAGTCGAACAGTGGGGCTGCGATCAAGGTATGCATTTTCTCCCGCTGCTACTATATGACCGAAACTTGGTTGCTAAAGTTACCGGGACAGATTCCGTTTTTCTGCTGAATGCTTCCGCCCCTGCTTCCAAATACAACGCCCTTTCATTTGAAGACTATAATAGGATTTTCCTATAGGCGGGCGTTCGAAGATACCTTTAACTAGTTCTGAGCGGGAGAATCCAAGATATGAGGGCATAAGCATTATTGATTGATTTATGGTTTATTTATTTATGCCGGATACTCCAGGGTTTCGTTATATTTGCAATCTCCAAAAAAGGCAACGCACCCGCCACCTTCGGCATATCTTGATCAGCCCGTGAATGAGGGGTGACGTAGTGACAGCAGGCTCAATTTCTGCTAACCCGATGGGGACGTCTATAGGTGGGTTAACTCCAGACAGCTCGTTCCTGAGCAGCTGTGAAGGGAAAATATCCTCCTGACTGAACTTCTTCCATTTGCCACGATATTTGCTATCTCTTTATTATTGACGCACCTATTCGGGTGAATAGCATTATTTTAACAAACGATGGACGCCCACACCTGGACGATTTTCGAAGCAATGTAAGTATGACAGCATCAACTAAGTCAGCTCGGACGTATGACTGCATCGCATATGCGTTAATCCTTCAATTTCCCCTATAGATGCCGAGAGACTCCGTAAAGCTATAGTACTCTCATGCGCTTGTAACTTTTACTAGGCGTGGAGAAATCATGATTTAAAATCTCTGCGATACTTACGAAACGGTTTTATTAAATACCAACGTTGAGAATACACACTGCTGAGGGCATTTTTATAAATGCTCATTTATCTGCAGGTCATTGGCTTATTTTGATTCTAGATGTCCAATGAAGTCATAACGCCCGATTCCGTCCTTATTTTATGTCGACATCGAGAACGAATGTATGGGAATAAAAAGAAAGGAATAGGAAAAGAAGCCTATGCAAGTACTTCGATCCAGGCTTTTCGAGGCCTTTCAGTGGATGTGCGATCTTTCTAAAAATAATATTACTAATTATGTCAAGAAAAGTACCTAATTTTACCTGTGTCATACATATTTGTGAAGTATTCCAAATCTACCTATTCACATTCCAAGCAAGGGGTGTATGCATATCGTGGACGATCCCTAGTAAATAGCCTTCAGAGCCTGGTCTCCGTGTCTGACTCATAGAATTTGAAATTGCGGTAGGGATTGAACGCTTTCTTTTCTTTCTTTCTTTTTTTCCACGATTTTCTTTTCCGTGCGTCGACTTTTTGATCATAGCATTATAATAATAATAAAATCAGGTTTTATGGTCCTCATGCCCTACTTCATATGTATTTAACCCATGCTGTTACCAGCTTAAGCAGGAAGATCTTATCGAATCTCCATAGGCGCGCCGCAACGTCTGTAAATATTTTAAAAATCAATTAACACAGAAATATATCCCTCCTTTCCGTGAACTCTGGCCGTTTACATAAACGACATCTGATAAACATCTGAATTTACGTCAAGAAGATTGCTAGCCTTTTCTGGCCAAGAGTGTGATCGTTGCAGGGGAAACGGAACCAAAACGACTCGGAGCCAAGTCCTTTGTCTTGCCTTTGTCACCATTGGGACAGCCTGTGGCACGCTCCTTTTCCTTGGACCTACTTACATCTCGACGGATTTTTCCGATTGGAAGGCATCAATGTCAGAGACAGAGTCAACACCCGGGCCACTATCCGTTAAATGTGAGAGGACAGAGTGTCCTAACAGAAACAGTACTGGTCATACCTTGAAGAAGTGCGGAGGCTGTCGGCGAGTGTTCTTGTGAGTTAGACTTCTCCATCCAGTCGATATCTTTGTGTTAAATCCTCCATACAGTTGTTCAGTGGAGTGCCAAAAGGCAACATGGTCGCAACACAAAGCCTTGTGTAAGAAACTTCAGAACCCTGAAGCTCGGAAAGCACTCCCATCGTATAAGACCATGATGGAATCTCATGAAAAAGCGTATCCCTTCTGGCATGGTCCTCAACCAGCGTCTGAACGCATCCATTGGTTTAGTACGATGGAAAATTCAAGCCACGGCAAGGTGGTCCGCGAGTATATCAAGAGGTTAGACATGGAGCAAATCATACAATATGCTGTACGATTTATTATTATCCAAATAATTGGATCCTTAACACTTACTCAGCTTTTCATTCCATATAGATGGAGAAATTTATTGTACAGAAGGATCGAGGAGCTGTCATGCTTGACTTCTCAAAGCCAGTGCCAATCGTACATGGCCGAGGGACCTTCCAATGGATGACTACGGCTGTTGCGAAAAGAACAGGGGATCGTCTAGTAATTAATTCTGTTACTGAATAGTAAGTAAACATACTCATTGGGAAAGTACTTCCTCGAAATGACTAACCCATCCCAGTGATCCTATTAAATCAGCGGTTATATTCCTTTACATGATTGAGCCCCAAGGACGCTTTATACATCTGGCTTCCATTGAACCCCTTTTCACTGCTCCTCCTGGGTTTGCGGAGGAAATCCTCGAGGTTAAGCGTCAGCTATAGAATTACGGGATTATTGACTGTCGATCTCCTCATACTGGACTCTAGTACTGTACAGATATATCTGAGAGTTTAAATTGTATGTATACATTCCTTACCCATTTCTGCCTCGTTTGTACATCGAGAGCATATTCGGACGTGACAAAAGAACGGAGTCGAAAGTTCGCACTGTGGCACAGACGTGAAATGTGTTTTTCCGTGAAACCTCCAGGCGTCTCTTTGAAACATAATCAAACGCTGTAGCTATGATTGCCCTATCGGCGTTCCTGGAGTGTCTCCTCAACGAGGTAAGTTTTGCTATATATAGAATTTAAGTAGAATACCTTAAGTTCATCTATTATGCAACTTGAATGCAAGTACTGCATAGGCAAGCATGATATAATACGAATAATTCACAAGGTTTGCCACAACCATCACAAGGCAATTATTGCAGGGTTCTCCGCAGGCTATCCTTTTCTTCCTGATTCTCATAGGTATTTTTATGACATCTTCTCTCGCCTGTCACTTTTCTGCAAACACGTTCAGGGGGACAAGGGGAAGCTGGGCTTCTTAGCCTGTCCGCAGGAGCTTCCCACAGTTTACGCTGAGCTTTTTAAAGAGAAGCATCGTGAGACGCGGAGATAATATCGTGATAATTACGTACTAATCGTAAGGCTACCTACACAGCAGTAAGCATCCAATAGGATGCTCGAATGCTGGCAAATATACCGCAACGATATCAAAGAAGCCTCATTTAGCATTGTTCGCTTGCTCATTTTAATTCTTTTCTTGAGGAGAAATGATATAAGTAAAGCTGATATACTTCAACTAGGTTCATCATACGCTGCTCTAGGGTCATCCAGGGTCGTTCCTAGCCATTTTTAGCACTTACCACAATGAGCACTACTACTACACTCAGTCATTTGGTAGAAGCAAAATAAAGCACAGGGCCCGGAATGAAATGTGACGATGTAGTGAAGGAAGCATGACGCGTACGCCACGGAAGAGACAGGATCTTTCGAGCAGTCCGCCACCGGACAGGCCTTGGAATAATTTAATGTGATAGGGACAATACCTGGCAGTTTTCTGGCAGATGTAAATGAGAATGACGTCAGTTTTTCGATATGTTCTTGTCGAGATGAGGTGCTTCCTGCGATGACGGATGTGAAGTGGGAACAGCGAGATCCCCGATAACTCACAAGTTATCATTTGACCAATCCCTTTATTGACCGTTTTGATGAACCTGAATGTGTGCATATGACTTGTTAATTAATGCTTCCTTTTTAATGAAGGCCATGGAGTGTGGTATTTACGAACTGTGGCTTCAGCACTAATGGCACTCAAAATAGGACGGCTACACACCTTTCAATCACCTGCACGTCCAGAGGAGACCCTTTTAGATACACAACTCTAATAATTGGATTATTAGTTATGTTTGAAACCAGTATTTAACATGATAAGACTTACCAGGTCATTTGGATAAGTCCTGTCTATCCGTTTATCCGAAGATGTGTGCAGTGACAGGGCTGTAGCGCGCCCAGCTAATTTGCAATGTATGTCAGTTCATGTCATAGGCTGGAGAGTATGGTCGTTCGCTCATGGTCTTGAGTTTCCGCTATCACTAATCTCGTATGGATATACGAGGTAACTCCTCCACCTTAGAGCTCCTTCGCTCTAAACCTTCTCTAGGTCTCCATGAGGACTGCGACTTGTTCTGCATCTGAATAAATGCGGAGATATTATTCAGCGCAGAACTTCGCCGAGTATCGGACGAGGGCGGGGAACGCTTTATTCGAAGTTCATGTATGCCACAGCCCACACTTGAAGAGTTGCAAACGCAAGCTCACGACGACCTTCATTGCATGATTTCTAAGGATAGGGATCCGACGGGTGCATCTGATGATGGTGTATTATGATCCATCATGATCTCTGTGGAGGGGGAAGGGGGGAGATTTGATCCAAAATTCGGTAAAATTAATCGGATGCCCCGAATAGCGATAGTGCGCGGACGATGTGAGTTTGGAACGTGTCAAAGAATCTGTGCGGGAAAATTCGCTGATACCGAGGACGAGAAGCGAACTCACATTTGCTTTTTTAGAAAGTGGAGCAGAGCTCTAACTATTTCCACCCCAATAGCTTCCTATTGTGCCTCATGGAGCTGGCATCGGAAAGGTATTAACCTCGACTTTGAAGATAGGCATCATAAGTTTGAAGAAGATGCGACCGGAGACGAGAAGAGGTTCGATCCGCTATGAATTACGTAGCAGGCAAGCCATTGAGGTCAGAGTAGGCATAGTCTGGCAGTCTTCACAGACTCGGTGGGGAGATGATGGCTGGTGCATCCCGTTTTGCATTTTCTTCGTTAATATCTTTCGATCAGAAGTCAGACACTTGCGGATAAAAGGGAATCCACACCGAGACTAGTTCTCCATCCCTTCACTCCATGATACACATTCCGATGACTCTAAAGCTTGCCCTTCCATTATTGACAGTTATGTCAAACATCTTCCTTGCGGCCGCCACCCCAACACCAAAGTATGTTACATACCAAACTTTATGTCTTTTTCTGATAGTGACTTATTAATGCCGTGTCTAAAGCGAACCTATTAGTCAGTGTACAACTGGAGATGCCCAGTGTTGCAACTCAGTCACCACGGCCAACGATCCATCGGCTGCCAAATTACTCGGTTTACTTGGCGTAGTTATTCAAGACGTGGATGTCCTTGTCGGACTTGGATGTACTCCAATCACCATAATAGGTGCAGGTCAAGGAGCAAATTGGTGAGGAGAGGTCATGGACAAGGTGTCAGGAGTAGGCGCTGATATGGAATTCTATGCTAGTGCTCAGCAACCAGTCTGCTGTGAGAATAACAGCTTCAAAGGACTGGTACGTACCCGTTATCATGCTATAGCACCATTATTCAACCCATCCGCTACAGATTAGCGTCGGATGCACGCCCATCAGTCTTTAATTTGAGTCGTTCCACCTACGATAAGGAAGTTCTCGTTCGCTATGGACTCGGATACCGAGAATTATACCATGTATCTTCTATCAACCTAATGAGTAAAACATTGTCTCGTACAATCGAACTTCATCATCAATAGAATACGAAATAATTTATCAGTTACCCTTCAGCAATACAAAAACTTGAAGGAACTCACTCGCCGATAGCTTCAAAATGAAATCGGCCTGCCAGGGTCAACCTTTCTGCGACGCTATTCCAAGAAGTTGATAAAAAAACCAAGCCTGGCAACAGGCTCTTTCCACCATTCCTATGTCTCATAGAACGATACTTGGAGAAGATATGAAGAAAGAATATGAAGTACTTACCTTAGGGATAAATTGTTAATTATTTGTTAGCATAAGCATAGGCAAGCCTATAATTTAAATAGGAAGAGAAATACGCACTGAGACCTGAGGATCGGTAACTGAGGATTGCTTAGAGTAAGAGGTGACTTGTAATGAGCTTTCACATTCATTCAGCGCGGAGAAAGTTTAGACGTTGCCGGAGTGGTGGTGGGGGTGGTGGTAGTGATCTATTGGCCTGACTAGGTCCCAAAAATAGAAACGCCGAGGCTGTACGTACACTCTATGACTAAGATATAATCACATATGGTGTACTACAGTCATGAAATGGTCAGCAAGGTCAGGATGATGTCGAGCTTGGTTAGTGAGCATCGTCAACAGGGTCCATCACAAGCCGCCCGCACATGGGCATCCGATCCTACTCCTACACACCCCTTTCCATTTGCACCTCAGCCATCCACCGGGAAACACAACGATACAGAGTCATGGATTTGACAATCGTGAATATGCGATACACATACTGTCTCAGGAGTGGCAACTTCAGCTCTGCAAGCAGAGAAACTCTGAGAGAGATTGTCAGAGCCGGGGGCGGGACGTAGGGGGACGCGAGGAGAATTGGTTCCTAAGGCGCATGACCGGTTCAAGACAGCCGGCAATACATTCTGCCAATACGGGTCAAAAGAGAGCAGGCACAGTAGTAGAGCCACATTAGGCGGCGGTGACGCAACGTTGTCAACAATTTGGGCCGATGACGAGAAAAGGACATCTACTAGCCAGTATGACAGAAGATGGAAAAGATCGTGAAGGCCAGTAAGGCGCAGTATAATTTTATATTTTTAGGTAGGACAAGGCTCTTGAGGTGGGAAGACATGCATTACGAGACAATGGGGTCAACTGCAACAGGGGGTATAACAGGACATATCGGTTGACCATGATGATAGAATAAAGAAAGAGGAAATACTTGCAGTTGCTAGAAGGAGTAAAGTGTTGCTTCAGAATGCAGACAAAAGTGGGTAGAATAGGGAAGTGGAGTTCCCACATAGTGTTGCCATTAGGCTCATTTAGTCCCGAACGGTCCGTGTTCCACAAGCCCTTCTGAGAGTCTCCTTCCACAAACATGGATATAATTTTATAGGATATACAAAATTACTGACACCCTTTACCCCCAAAAGGCCTGTAAAAACACGGACCGTTGGGACTATTTGGCAGCACTATTCCCACGTGTACAGTAGCCAGTAATGCTGTCGTAATTTAAGCTTCGCTGAACTATCTTTAGCTGTCTTGACTTCCCGTTCAGCCTCATTTTCTTTGAATCCTTCCATCTTTTCGGCAAGTTCTTAACTTTTAAGAAATTGGTCCTGAACACTAATGATGATTTTTATTTGCATTTTATTATAAAGTTGCACCTGAGTTAGACAAATGAGCCACGGACAGTTGAGTGATTGCCTGCCAGTTGGACAGTACCAGTGGTAAGTATTGTCAACTTTTGGATTGGAGATAGTATGTAAATAAATATCTACAAAATCCAGGCTGCCTATATTTTGCATGAACGCAATTGCAAATCTCGTGTTTTCCATCGGGTCGTATTCAGTGTCCTACTATTTATTAACGGTACTTTTATGTCCCCTAGATTCGTTCGATTTATAGGCTCAGATCTTAAGATTCTGTGAACGGCATGACACACGACTTAGCTTGTGGTACCTTGGAGCAAGGGGTAAAGAGTCGCATTTTTCCTAGAAGTGGTAAATCACATCAAAAGTTGATCTGCTGATAGCGTCCCTGCATTTTAATGCATTGGTCTGATTCAGATTTTAAGTAAATAAACCTAACGCCTTCTTTCACTGACACATAGACATCATATGTTTCTCCACCGCCACTGTCCTTTGCCGACATTCTCCCCTCAAATAGATTTGCACTTTATCAAAGTCTTCCACCTCGTTCAACCTCCCGAATTTTGATAACTTGCCATATTGAGGGCTAACCTGAAATTCACAATTTATTTTTTGTTGTACATAAGTTGCCTAAATTTGGGTTGACCCACTATCGGTCAATGGGGTCAAGTCTGAATACGGAGAGTTCCGTTGACGGTGCGGTTAACCTTCCCATCATCAATCACCACCTAGCTTCTTTACACATTTTGAGAGTGATCAGATGATGCTGAACCGCTGCCAGCTACCCCAGCTGCTCTTCCACGCGGGAAGCAACCTTGCTATATCCACTTTCGATTGTCAATTCGCTTTATGACCATCGGATCCGTTCGGGAAAGCGCAGAGTATATCATGAGGTATGGTGTCTTGGACAAACTCGATGACTAAACTCAAGTCCTGTTACATTTTAAGGACAGCGCTTCGGGTAATCTCTTGTTTCTATATGTAGCAATCAGCGACACTGTCTTTCAGTTAAGTATATTCCACTAGCCGCCCTAAGTAAAACAGCTCCGGAAATGGTAATATTGCAGAGAGGATCGGCCCCGAATAATGACATCCCATTATCAGCCACCGAAGAACAGAAGGGCTCCGAATATGGCTTCTCAGTTCTTCTTCCGAAGATTTTCACTCACCTTGTACCAAAGCGACCCTCCGGCCACAGTGGCCGCGAGTTTTGTTATTAATATGCCCAAAAATTCTGCCTCCTAAGGCTGCTATCCCGGGAAAAAATCCACGTGGAGGGAAGAGTTCTAAAGTCGATTAGAATCACCTGGACACTGAATAAATTTGACAAAAATCCCTGGGCAGCAATCCTTTCCTAGGTAACCCTTGTGTCGCGTTACAGACCCAAAACAAACTTGAAGGCCGTTACGGACAGTGTCGTCAGAAATAAGAAGCCGAAGGGCGCTTCGAATACATCATCTTTTTAGTAAACAGGCGGCGGAAGGCAACGTTCCCTTCATGCCGGCGTTTCCTCTTCTTCCTCCTCTAGGGGTTCTTGGACTGCTATTGAATAAGGAATGCGCAACGCTGATGTAATATTCAAGGCCCCAATGTTCAGATTTTCCACTACTAAGCCTACAGGGATCTCGACTTATTATTTATTTCTTGAGGGGGCACATGTAGCCGAACTTTGCTTCTGTTTGCGACGAATCAGGGTTTTGTCATGTGATCAGAAATTAACCAAATCAATAATAATACTTTAGGAATCGATCTCGGAAGCGCTATGCAACGTGCTGAACATTTTCCCAGAAACCTCGGCCACATACAAACTGGACAATTTTCAACTCCCTGGTGATACCCAAGATCATGGCTACGTAGCTAATATTTACACATTTGGATGCTCATAAGGACAATAATCAAATTCTGTGAACGCAGCTCCAAGGCACAAAGGGCGTTCTGTCCGAGGCAAATATATATTTAAAATATGCGTCGCAGTTGAAAGATTGACGAAGGTGGAGCTAACCTTCCATCATCGACATCCGGACTGCTGCCGTGGTTGGAATTCCTGGTTCCAGACAAGGTCATCAGAGACTATTCGACTATCATTGGACAGAATGGATATATAATTAGTCGTGAACACCCGTCTCCTATTTACTTCTAGTTAGCGTGCCATCACTCCTAGTTCACTGGAAATCGTTCCAGTCACTAACATCGGTTTGTATAGCCAGAGAAAAATAGTCTGAGTCGAAGAATCCAGCTCAATCCCACTCCAACATAATTTTTACCGACATTGCGCTCCAGCATTTAGACAATTATGGAAGTTTAACGCGAGGCAATGTTGCGCACGGACATACCTGCTGGGCATAAAGCTTGACCTGGGTCAGCGATGTTTCTCCAGCTCTGCAACAACTGTCGATCTAACTCTCTCAAACATGCAATTCAAGACCGCTTTCTTCGCCCTCTCTTCTGCTATCCTTGCCGCCGCCATGCCCACGTAAGTCATTCTTTGCACATCTGTTGAAAGTAGATGCATATCTAATGTATATATCTAGTGAGCCCATCAGCCAGTGCAACACCGGCGATGCCCAATGCTGCAACACTGTTACCACTGCCAGCGACCCTTCCGCTGCTGCCCTCATCGGCCTCCTTGGCATAGTCGTCCAAGGCGTTGATGCCGTCGTCGGTCTTGGATGCACCCCCATCACTGTTATCGGTGCTGGCCAAGGTGCCAACTGGTAAGTTTAGAATCAAATTAATAAATGGCCTTGAGTGATTTAATTCAATTATGTACAGTGCTCAACAACCCGTTTGCTGCACCGACAACAGCTTCAATGGCTTGATCAATGTTGGCTGCACCCCAATCAGTCTTTAAGCTATTGCAATAGCTCATTTCTGAGTCCTCATGCTATGTAGTTGATAGTTAGAAATTTTGGATGTATTATCTGTGATTTCTAATTTATCAAATTATGGCCGTATTGCAATGCTTGTGAAATTGAAGGAATCTTATTCAGCGGATGGTGTGGATGATACTCATTCAATCTATGTACAAATCGGGCTACGCTTTCGTCAAGTAAGATCAATCGAAATGTGGTCGAAGCTGAGCTAAAACGTGTCCGTCCAGTGGAACTACCATCCAATAGGAGCCAATGTGTGACATCGAGACATTACGCGGCACGATTCTTCGTTCTCTTCTTTTACCACTTCCCACATGTTCCAACTGCGAACATCTTGTATCCGACAATATGAAGAAGAAATTGGCCGTTCTTAAGCTGGGATTAGAACACCTCAGGCCTACATTGAATAATCAGGCGAAGGTAAGTAGCTTGTTTCAAACTTGTACTTATCACTTAAAATTCACGAGCCACTGATGAATTGGATACTGTCCATTCTTCTAGGTGATACGAACGCTCAAACCTATTATTCATGGTGAATAAGCCTGAGAGCCCTCAGAGTCTTTTAGTGTATCAGATGATTCTGAAGGCTAACCAGTCAGATGGAGAACAACCAGAGTCGTTGTGGGACGGATGCCATGATAATTAGGTTTACAGATTTTTCGCTTGTGATCATGAGATGATTGAAGGAAGATGTGGTTGGTGTAGACTAATGACCGTATGTACCTGTCTTCTCAAATTTTATGCAATTTCACCATTTTGCAAATAGGCTTTGAGCTTCAAGTGTACCCCTTCCTCATAAATTATACTTATTATCAAATAAAGCGGCATATGTATTCTTCAAGGTTTCCTTGCTAGTAAGCGTTCTGCTATCTTTCCATCCGAATAGTACTTGGAAACGAAGGGAATCTATATCTCAAATAGAGGAATTAAACCGGACGATTATAACCTGAAATTGTTCTAACTGTGGTTAGGTTAAAACGTCACAGAAAAATATTACTTAATTGAGGCCGTATTCATTGTCTGACCTTTGCATAGGATATATGAGATCGTCGATAATCTCGTCAATATGGTCAGGCATTATTACCCTGAAATAATCCAAGGTGATCGTCACGCGTTCCTCAACGGGCCGACCATTCTCTTCAAATGCGAGTGCTGTGCGGGTGCGCTTGTTACGTATCCGACTTTGTTGAGCCACAACAAGTATTCGGCGACGCAGCGCCTTGTTAGGCACCATCTGACATTCGACTTTGGGACTAGTATAACGGTGAAGAGCTTGATGAAAGCTATGTATGTTGATCCGAACGCTGAGCTTGTTAATCTGGAGAAACAGTTTCAGTGTCTGAGGTGCGATCCAGATACGCCGTCTCCTATGACTTAAACTAAGTTGGTGCGCCTATTACTATGATGTGTCTGTTCGGGGAAGTACTAATGATCTTTGGTAATAGGTCAATCATTTCGTGCAGAAAAAAGAGCAACCTTGCTCAGATGAAAGTGAAAATAACCATGTGCTTAATGATATTTTGCCTGCAGTCATTTTGTCAGTATGGGAGGCCAAGGAGCTTGAAGATGCATCAGGAAAGCTGGCAAATGGCGCTTATTTTTCCGTAGCACTACAGATGTTAGGAAACAGCTACTGAAATAATGCCCAGCTAGCCTTACTAGCCTCTTGCTAAGTTGCAAAGTCAACTCAGTTGGATCAAACAATTCTGAGTGCTATTATACTTATTGTTGTACCACTACCTTCACTTCTCTGCTGCAGCTTTCAGCCTTCCACCTGCATTGTTTCTCATGATCAGCAATCCATGGTTTGTTCCATTTACAGTACTTCGAAATCTCACTTACCACTTTTGTATCCAGGTACTACTACTCCATGGAGAAGTGGCAGTAACTGCAGATGTGACATTTTGTGCTGTAAAGTCATGACTGGCGAGTTAGCCTGCTATCTTGACAGTCTATTGCCTCTGAATGACCGGTCTGAGGGTTGAGCCCAACAAACTATCAACTTACAGCTGGTAGAATTGGATTTTGCAGGTTGGCACATCAAATCCAGTGACACTCTGCATGCTTTTCACTAAACTACCATCACTATAGGGAAATACAGCTAATAGTCACTCCAAATCATCATCCTTCCAAGGATGAACAAGGGTGCCACTCATTGGTGAGTTGCTCCTTTACCAATACCAGACTAGATTTACTAAGGATGTACTCTTGTAGATAATTATGATGATTAAGACTAACATCAAACCCCTCTGTCTGTCAATATGGTGCCTATGTGTTACACCCCACCTTGGCATCACTGACCCAACCACTCCCCGACATATAATGTCCATCTGACATCTCCGATCACATACTACGTCTTCATCATCAGTGATGATCACCAATGTTTCTCCCCACCCCGCCTTCATTGGCTACTTCTCTCTTATCTCAACTATCATGTCATACTTTATTACCCTGTACTAGTCTCATCCTTTCCAATCCCCTGTGTTCCTTCCTGTTATCCTGCCCTGTTATTACCCCTTCCAATCTACCCTGCTCTCCAACCCTTTCCGACTTGCCTGTTATCTTCTATTATCTACATTAGGTTAATTCCTGTTAGAGTATATAAGTACTTGTATATTCTTAGGTAGTTCTCTATCCAGAAATCAACTTAGTTTACCGTCTGTTAGATTCTCGTTCATTGTCTTTGACTTCATCTCAGACTTTGTCTCCAACACCCTCTGACCGACCTCTGGTTTGACATTGTCTTACCACATTACAGTCCTGACCCTTCATCTTGACTACTCCAACATCTCTGACAAAATCTGTCTTGACCTCTACCATCCAAACATGATCGGACTCGACTGACTTGAAATCAGGACGCAACTTGTAATAGTGGTGCAGCATAGAAGCTGAAGCCAAGTCCTATTCATACATCTCTGACATATCTTAACCTTAGTTCTGCACAGAGCTTAACACTATGGTATTTTGGATACTGTATGATATATTAACTATCCTATACACTTACATATTACTTTAAGTATTAGCTGGCATTAGTGAGATCCACCCACTTCATGGGCTGAGGTATTCTCAAAGCAGGTCTATACTGTTATGTATCCGGATTGGCACTGATTACCCTCCACAGGAGTCAGTTCAAAAGTACTCTGATCTCCTCTAATACTACTATGATTTCTATTTCTTTCAAACCATCTGCTCATTTTATCAATTCAGTCCTGGAATAGCTTTGTAGTATAGTACAGTCTCCCTGACATCCTTGTAATTAATTCTTGCAATATCTATATATTTTTATATTTTTATATTTTTTATTGCTATCTATTGGAAGCAAATTGGACTTAAATAACCAATAAAAATCGATGAAAATTGCTCTATACTGCCCTAATGAGGCTATGAGCCCTATGGTTTCTAGCATAGCTGTGCATAGTGCCTGTGGCTGCTATCCTAGCAGAAAGTTAGACAATTTTCAGGTGTACTACAGATGCTACCATAGTGTACATAAATTACAGAGGCTAAGGTCGCTATAGTCACTATATAGCCTCTGTAGCATTTTGCCAGGTTTCCTGACGTGTGGTCTCGGGCAGGAATTAATACCCAATTTTAATTGATATCAGGATAAAAGGAGCTGGAATATTCAAGTTATCTGGTGCTGTGTTGTAAATTACCCTTCATGTTTGGTGATGTATATTGAATTCGAAGAGACAATGTATGTACAATTAATACAGCTTGTTTTGTTTTTCTTATTCCTTTGTCAGTCAGAAAAGTCATTATCTACTCCAGCATGATTGTGACACTTTTATGCTCTGTCAAGATTCACTTTGTCGTCGCTTAACACTTCGCTAGAGTCCCAATCAGAGCCAGCCATGTCCGAATCCGAATTTGAATCTGAATTGAAAAGCGGGGGTTGGTAGTAATACTTTACTATCGGATCACTGGCGATTGTCTCTGGAACAGGCTCCTTTCCCTCTGAGATTCAGATTCATCCTCTGTGATATACATCAGGTCTTCATCAGCGTTGTCAGTGTCAATATATATATCATAATCACCTTCGTAGTTGATTGGGTCAGTAGCTTCTTCTTTGTCATTCTCTGCCATTTTGGTATCCTAAGGTCCGTTGAATAATGATATGAGTGCAGAACAAGACAAGAGTTCAAAAATAGGACATATATAGTCCTTGATTAGCGATTCGTCTCCAGTAAGGGACCAAAGTGCTAACTTCATACCCCATTCAGTTGGCCTAGTAACCCATATACCTGCACGTTCTTCAGCTGTCTTGTAAAGACTGACACCGTGTGTAACAAATGCATCTTCTAAAAAGTCTCCAATTCATTCAGAACCATCCGGATCGTCCGGTGACAGCTTGGTTCGACGCCCTAACATGAGCTTCCATTAGCCACCATCTTTCATTATATCTGTGGTCCATACTTTGTAGACATGTTGATCAGCCTAAGCAATGATACCTGTTTCGTCCTTGAATTCCATATAAAAAGTCGCAATTATAAGACACCTGGCCCCACGTTGAAGTAATGTTGTATATTCCTCTTGTGTACCTTTGAAACCCGAAGGGAGCCTATCGACTTTGTATATGTGGTCCTAATAGAGTCATGCCACACAGAGCAAGCAGCCTTGCGCTCCGAAGTTGAGTAGTGTCGGTATGGACACTGTGATCATACTCAAGTGCATCCTCATCCTAACAACACGCTACTTAAAAAGCGGAGAAATTTGGAAATAAATAAAAATTACGCACCTCCTCATCATATTTATGTTTCAGGCCACACTAAATGCATTGGCATTCAATCACCTCATAATCACAAGCAGAGCATCTGGAATCATTGTGGTGTCCATCCCACATCAGCTCTGGCAGTTCTCCATCTGACGTCTGTCCGTCTTCAGTTTGTACGCCATCAGAGTCAACATCCGATTCATCACTGCAAGATTCTGAGGACGTGTTCTCGTCGTGTATACTGTTTTTAGCTTTCATATCACCTAGAAGGATGGGCCACATCCATCGTCGAACGTCAGTGGCTCGTGAATGTGGAGTGATATTTGCTACCTACCTTCTCCTGCTTATTCGAAGTAAGCCTGAGACGTTCAAATTCCAGCTTAAGAGCGGCTAGTTCTTTCTCAATATTGTTGAATATAGGATATTTGCCGCTGGAAGTTGTGCACAGTGGTGAAAGAAGAGAACAAGAATCATGCCGTGTAATGTCGCGGTGTCGCACCTATTTCTTATTGGATGGTCGTTCTACCACCAAAGTTTGAAAAATCTTTGATACTGTTAGCTCTGAACTCCTACCTAGGGAAGATAGATTGAACAATGAAAATATTTTCTTCAAATTCGCATCAGGCAATAGGGACATAACTTGTTAAGTTAGAAAGGGCGTAGATTAATACATCCAAAATCACCAACTAGTAACTACATATAATGGAACAATAATACAGGAAGTTTCTTTCGAAAATGAGCGAGTAAGATATATTAAAGACTAATGGGTGTGCAGCCAACGTTGACCAAGCCATTGAAGTTGTTGTCGGTGCAGCAAACGGGTTGTTGAGCACTGTACATAAATGAATTAAATCCCTCAGTCCTCCTGTTGATAACCTGATTATAAACTTACCAGTTGGCACCTGAGCCCACGCCGATAACAGTGATGGGGGTGCATCCAGTACCGATGAGGACATCAACGCTCTGGAGGACTATCCCGAGGACGCTGAGGAGAGCAGCAGTGGATGGATTACTGGCACTGGTAACACTGTTGCAGCATTGGGCATCACCGGTGTTGCACTGGCTGATGGGCTCACTAGATTACACGTTAGATATACATCGATCTGCAATATGTGAAAATAAAATGACTGACTTGGGCATCGGCGTGGCAGCAGCGAGAATAGCAGCAGAGAGGGCGAAGAAAGTGGTCGTGAATTGCATGTTTGAGTGTATGAGTGGGTGTTAGATCTACAGGTGTTGCAGAACTGAAGAAATATCGTTGACGGAGGTCCAGCTTTATACCCCAGCCAAGCTGTCTCGTTAAATTTCCATGACCGTCCGAATGCTGGAGCAAATTGCCGGTAAAAATTGTGGAGTGGGATTAAGCTATATTGTTCAATTGAATCAGCCTATTTTCATTTAGCGCTGTGTACAAACGATATTCAGCGGCCTAAGAGTGATGGCACGTCAACCCAAAGTGGACAGGGGCCAGGTGTTCACAACTACTTATGTAACCGTGACTTCTCTGGCCAATGATAGTTAAACAGTAAGTAGCTGATGACCTCATCTAGAATCTGATTCTAGAGGACTCCAGCCTCGGGTCCCGACATCTGTCTATAACGGTAGCTGCTAGTCGCTCCACCTTTGTCAATCTTTCGACAGCGTTTATACATTTGCCTCTGACAGAATACCTTTCGTACGTTGGGGCTGCGTTCACGGAATTCGAGGGTTGTTCTTTTAAATGTACAAATATATCCAAGCTATGTAGACATCGTGGGTGTCACCAGAAAGTTAGGAATGTTATGCGGCCAAAGTTTTGGAGAAGTGTTCAGCACATCAATGCACACCGCTTTAAGGATCAGTTCCTAGAGTATTATCATTGTTTAATGTCTGATTACATGTAATCCTTTCTTCTTCTCAAGGAATAATAAGTCGAGATCCCTGTAATTAATACTCCAGTGTTGCGCGGGCTGAAATACTTAATGAAGTCCATCGTTGAATAGCAGCCCAAGAAACCCTAAGAGAACGTGGCCTTCCATCGCCTGTTTACTAAATAGATGACGCATTAGATGCACCCTACTTGGCTTCTTATTTCATTTCCGATGAAAATATACGTAGGGGCCTCGTGTTTTAGGTCTGGAAGCGACACAGTTTATTAGCCCAAGCAACAATACCCGTTTTGTCTTCGAATTCCATATGAACTGTCGCAATCATAAGACGCGCGTGGTTCCGCATTGAAGTAACGCTGTCTTTGAAACTCGAAGGCCATCGGGTGCTTGTGTTAAGACTCAGGAGTCCTACTAACCACACGGAGCAAGTGGCCTTGTATTCCGAAGTTCAAGCTAAAAAGAGAATAAAAATTGGAGTCAATTAAAATTGTGGAACGACCATCCAATAAGAACCTATAGCTAAATTAGAGTGTGACATCGTGACATTACCCGGCACGACTCTTTGTTCTCTTCTTTTACCACTGCCTACAAGTTCCAACAGCGAACATATTATATCCAACCACATGGAGAAGGAATTAGCCGCTCTTAATCTGAAAGTAGAACATCTCAGGCTTGCCTCGAAAGCGGGAATACTTAGTATTTACTGAGCAAGAAATAAACGGATTGCATGTGAGCGGCCGAACTTTGCTTCTGAACGAGACGTATCAGGATATTAACCAATAAGAATACTCTAGAAATCGTTCTCGAAAGCGCTGCGCAATGTGCTGAACATTTCCTCAAAATTTTCGGTCTCAAACAAGCGTCACAATTTCCAACTCACTGGTAACACCCACGATCATGTCTATATGTATCTTTGTGAACGCTCATAACAACATCAATCGAATTCCCGAACGCAGCTCCAAGGCACAAAAGATGTTCTTTCAAGAGGCAAATGCATAACAATTGAAAGACAGATTGACGAATGTGGAGCTGACAGCTACCATTATAGACAGACATCCGGACTGCCTTGGCTAGAATGCTGGAATCATTGGGTGTCAGACGTGGTCATCAGACACTGTTCAACTATCATTGGACAGAGAAGTAACGGTTAGTATATAATTGTACGTGAATACCCGTCTTCTGTCCACTTTTGGTTGACATGCCATCACTCCCAGGCTACTGAATATCGTTCCAGCCCCCGGTCTGCATAGCCATAAATGAAGATGGTATTTTCACTCAACCGAAGAATCCGGCTCAAACCGACTCCACAAATTGTGCCGATGTCTTGCTCCAGCATTTGGACGGTCATGGAAGTTTAACGCGGGCGCACGGACGCACATGCTGGGGTATAAAGCTTAACCTCGGTCAACGATATTTTCTTCAGTTCTGCAACACCTGTAGATCTAACACCCACTCATACACTCAAACATGCAATTCACGACCACTTTCTTCGCCCTCTCTGCTGCTATCCTCGCTGCTGCCACACCGATGCCCAAGTCAGTCATTTTATTCTCACATATTGCAGATCGATGTATATCTAATGTGTAATCTAGCGAGCCTATCAGCCAGTGCAACACTGGTGATGCCCAATGCTGCAACAGTGTTACCAGTGCTAGTGATCCCTCCACTGCTGCTCTCCTCGGCCTCCTCGGGATAGTCCTCCAGAGCGTTGATATCCTCATCGGTACTGGATGCACTCCCATCACTGTTATCGGTGTGGGCTCAGGTGCTAACTGGTAAGTTAATAATCAGATTATCAATAGGAGACCTGAGGGGTTTAATTCATTTATGTACAGTGCTCAACAACCCGTTTGCTGCACCGACAACAACTTCAATGGCTTGGTCAACGTTGGCTGCTCCCCCATCAGTCTTTAATCTATCTTACTCGCTCAGTTTCGAAAGAAATTTCCTGTAGTATTGTTCCATCATTTGTAGTTACTAGTTGGTGATTTTGGATGTATTAATCTACGCCCTTTCTAACTTAACAAGTTATGTCACTATTGCCTGATGCGAATTTTATTCAATGAATATTGTGAGCGGAAGTCATGCATCCCATGGAAAGACCAGACGATTCGGCCTCAGTTTCTTTTCTTTTCTTTCTGCAACCTTCTAACCTAAACACACTTCACCCGTTATAATCAACCGGTTTATTTCCCGTTACCGCTAGCAGACCACCATCCAATAGAAATACTTAACGGTGAGTGTGACATCGGGACATACGCGGGTCAATTTTCATTCTCTTCTTTCACCAATGCCCTCAGGTTCAACAGCGAACATATGGTATCCGGCAACATGGACAAAGAATTGGACACCCTTGAACTAGTGTCTTATGCTTGCATCGTATAAGCACGAGAAGGTAGCTTATATCACCTAAAATTCTGACGTTCGACCATGGATGCCACCCATCCTTCTAGATGATACGAAGGCTCAAGCCTAGTATATGCGGCGAATAAGAGCCCTGTGAATCTTGAAGTGATGCATAGGATGGTAATTCGGAGGGTGCACAGCATACGTCAGACAGAGAACCTCCAGAGTTGTATCATGGTAATTTTACCGTATAATCATGCACTTAGTACTAATAATAATGACCTAGGAATCTCGGTTGCAATAAGCCGCAGAATTTCTCTGGCGGCACATCAGGAAAGTTGGCAGATGCTACAGAGGCTATATAGCGTCCATAGACACCGTAGCCTCTATAATTTATGTACACTATGGTAGTCTTCATAGATTCCCTAGAAGTCTGGTGGTTTTGCGCTATGCTAGCGGCTCCGGGTGCTATGAATAACTATATAGAGTCTCTAGCCTCAGTAGCCTCAATAGTGCCATGTTTATTTACTAATTTTCCAATTTAATATCCGTAATTTTTGTGCAGGATTAGGTAGTAAATGTGTAAAATTGATATATAATGTAGCTAAACACAAGAGGAACTAATAATAACTTCTACATTTGTGGATCAGATAGAACAAGTAAAACCGCAATCTTTGGCAGGTATGTAAGGCTGAAGTGAAAACATAAGGCCATCAAATCTCAGGGGGTAACCATGATCTTGTCGAACCCTATATGCCGTCCTGCATAATGAGCCCAGAATTAGGACACATCTTTTGAGAGAGATAAAACATACCAATTGATCATACAGGATGATGCGCCAGCGGTTGTTGCGAAGTCTCTATCTGTTTATTAGTATCATTTTGGTACCTATAAGTTAGAATGCAACTGGCATGATTGTGTTAGCTAGCAGATACTATCATGCAACAGGATGTCAATCGGGGACAGGATATGGGTCGGTCAAGATTATGATGGGCTGGGGTGGAATTTGGGCGATGTTTTGTTATGAAATGATAGGTTAGCATCCAAAATACATACACTCTCACTGAAAGATAAAGTCTGGAGTGCTTCTGCGTCTCTTAGAGGGTCATCAAGGCTGCCGGAAACACTCACTTCATTACAGTACTACACTGGGGCTGATCTGGGGGATAAAATTCTGAAAAAAAGATGAGTCTACATGAAGATGATTCTGACAGTATATCAGTTAAACACTGCCGGCTTTTGCAACGTGATGCCGTAGGACACCCTTTCGTGGTGAGCTCTTGCATAGGGAGTAACACTATGTGACCAATTGAAAGTCCGACACACGGCATCCGATCGACATCCTGTCCCTTTGCTTCGGAACCCACTGGCACGCAAAGAACTCTACAAACCCCTAGTACTATGTGAGAAATAGTTTCTAGGTAGCGATGAGATGCAGCACATAAAATTTTGTGACCGATTTCTTATGTGGTTGGGTCATCGGCGTGATACGATCGACATCCTGTCGCATGATAGTAGTGAAAAGCATTGAATTGCGTACCCTAAAGTCCATTCGGAAGTCTCCTCAGCATGTCTTAACCCCAGGTTACTTCTCCTAAAGCATAGTCATCAACCAATAATGACTGAGATGAAGTGACTTGGATACTGTGTCTGTTGTCAGCTGACAGACCCAAAGGTTAGTATTGGATGAACTCACTAATGGTCAACGATGGAAAGTGGTAGATAACGAATTCTAGAGCGAGATCAACATCATTTTAACAGTCTCTACACGATTGATAACATTACTGTACGGTGGATTTGTTCAAAGAGAGGAAATGAATGGCCTTGAGGCCGTAAAGAGAGGATGAGTGGTAGTGGCACGATACTAAGCTGCAATGTGTCGTCTGGCGCTCATATTTGTTCAAACCAGCGGAGTTCGTTCTGAATGGCGTAGCGAGAGTTAACAGCGATAGCGACCTGTTATTTTCCGTAGACATTTCGTAGCCTGTGTAGTTCTACGGAAAAATTAGGCGCCTTTACCCGTTTTCCTGATGCACCTCCAATCGTGTCGACATAGTTAGCTTAGGTTTGCCTTTGAAGTTTGAACGCTGATGGGAATAATCGAATTCCGTAAACGCAGCTGCAAGACACGAAGGGTGTTCTGTCGTATACATCGGTTGAACGATTGAGGATGACCTGCCATCATAGATCGGACAGCCGTGGCTGGAATTACTGCGGTCCAGACGAGGTTATTAGAGACTGCTCAATTATCATTGGAAAGAGAGGTAGCCGTTATATATTTAGTCGTGAATATTCATCTTCCATTCATTTTTTGAAATATTATTTGACGTGCCATCATTCCTAGATCATTGAAGAGGATGAAGATCGTCCAATTACTAACCTGCATAACCATAAAGGAACGCATTCTGATTAGAGTGTGTTCAGCTCAACTACACCATCGAATGTTTCCCGATATTCCTCTCAAGCATTTTGACAATTATGGAAATCTAACGCGGCAATACACGGCAGCAACGCACCTCCTGGGTATAAGGCTTGATCTCGGTCAGCAATATTCTCCAGTTCTACAACAAACTGTCAATCCAACTCTCAAACGTGCAATTCAAGGCCGCTTTCTTCGCCCTCTCTTCTGCTATCATTGCCGCTTCTATGCCCACATAGGTCATTTTCCATGCTGAAAGTTGATATAGATCTAAATACATATATCCAGTGTGTCCATCATCCACTGCGACACCGGCGAGGCCCAATGCTGTAACAGTGTTAGCAGTCCCAGCACTCCCTCCACTGCTACTCTTCTCGGCCTCCTCGGCATAGTTGTCTAGGACGTTGATGTTCTCGTCTAGCTTGGATGCACTCCCATCACTACTATCGGTGCTGGTAAAGTTGCGAAGTGGTAGGTTTAGGATCAAATCATACATAGGTGACTTTGAGGAATTTAATCTCACTGTCGTAAAGTGCTCAAAGTCTCAAACAGTTTGCTGCGCCGACAACAACTTCAATGGCATCATGGTTGGCTGCCCACCCATCAGTAATTAAGCTATCTTACTAGCTCATTTCAGAGGGAGCTCTCCTATACTATTGTTCCATCGTATGTAGTTTCTAGTTGGAGATTTTGGATGTATTAATCTATGATTTCTAATTTATCAAGCTATGCCCTTATTGCCCGCTGCCAATTTAAGGGACTATTCAATGAATAGTGCGGATGGGATTCTATGCAAAGGTCGGACAATAAGGCCATAATTATTAAGTGAGATTTATTTTCTACAACCTTCTAATCTAAACACTTCTAGCAATTTCCATTATAATCGTCCCGTTTATTTCCCGTCCACGCTGGCGGCTACACCTTGATCAGAATTTACCAAAATTGAGGTATATCCGAGTGTACTACCGTTTGCTCTAAGCGGCTCGGAAAAGAGCACATTCTAATTATTTAATTTTTTTTTCACAACTTGAACTTAAATATTCGTTAACGTGCCATCACTCTTATGACATCAAAGGGAGCGAAGATCGTTCCAATGGCCGACCTGTATGAGCCTATATGGTTATATTCTTAGAAGAATCTTTTATGATTAGACTGTATTCGACCGCAATAATAATTCTGTGTGTGTCTATTTGGCACATCGATCCAGTTTCCCTTCAATGCGATCGAATACGCTCTATTTGAGGAATCCAGTACTAGTACTATTCAGCTCCCCAATTCTTCCCGAATAATATTCCGCTCGACAAGGATGGAAGTCATACTCCCGCGGGCGCACCTCCTGGGGTATAAATCCTTGACAGGCTGGGTACCACGGCCTGCGATGTCTTCTCAGTCACTTCTGCAGAAACTGTTGACCCAGTGACTTTCAAACATGCAATTCCTCGCCCTCTCTTCTGCGATTTTTGTCGCTTCCATATCCACATAGGCCATTTTCTATTTGCAAGTTGAATATCTAATGCATACAGCCAGGGAGCCAGTAACCATGAGCCAGTGCAACTTGAACCCAGCCGATGCTTAATGCTGCAACACTGTTAGAATCACTACCGAGACTCCCGCCCCTGATCTTCTCCTCCCCCTCTTGGGTGTAAACGTAGAGAGCAGTATCCTCCTCGGTATTCCATGCACTCCTATCCGTGATATGGATCAATGGTAGGTATCAAATCGTCAATAGGTAGCCTTAAGGGATTTACTTCATTTTTATACATACGCGTTTGCTGTGAGGACTTGGAACTTAAACAAGTTTCAGAGATCATATACTATATTTAGCTGATAGTTGCACATCTTGTGTGTATTACATAACCTGTAATTTCTATTATTCAAACTGTGCCTTTAGTTTAATTCCTGATGCGAAGTTGAGGGAATTTTAATATTATTCCGTGGATGATGTGGCCAATGTAAAGCCCAGTCGAAATACGGTCGAAGCTGAGTGAAGCGTCTCTTAAAGTGAGATCTCATCATAAACTTGAAGCGGTTCACTTAGGCACTCTGATTCACGTTGTACTGTTTACTATTGGTAGTACTCAGCACACCATTCCTGTGCTGCTATTTATTTAAATTTAAATTAGAGAAGCACCCTCGCCGGGCCCAGTGATCGTCATGTGCCATCAGTGATCCAACACGTCGCAAGCGTAGCATATGGCAACCTGGCACGTTTATAGGTGGTAGCTCACTTGCGATTTGCGCAATCAGGATAAAGTGCAACGATTCACGGTGATCGTCTTCCCTTTACTTGACTGCATCTGACACCTGAATATCATGCATTATTTTCCCGTTATCCTCATTCTCTTGGGAAGGCTGGCTCTCCTCTCCCCAACAGCTGTTAACGCAGACATAATCGGCTGGGGCAGCGGCCAATGCGGTGGGAACGAGGGACTTGATGTCCCATGTGACGGGAGCTGTCATCAATTTGGGGGGAGGGAGTCGTTCCAAGTGCGTCCGCAATTTCAATAATTTAAATCTTTAGAACAGCTTTCATTACTTATTTACTTTGTTCTTAATTTAAATTATAAAGGTCATAGCAAACGGCTCGCACTGCGTCACGATGTTCTCGAGCCTGAGCTGCGTGAACATCGCGGCTGTCTTCCTGGATCAGGGGAACGGGATATGCACGCCTGTTAGTTCGACGGTGCAGGCGCTGTCGTTTTATTGTGCGCCGACTGGGGTTTGTTAGGTGATAATGGGCTTGTACAGAAGAAGGTGCGCATGGCAGTTGATGCTTAAAGTTAAAGCTCGTTGCGGACATTTTGGCTGAGAAAACATCATTAGTTTGTTTATCCAATGTGACCTGCCGCTGGAATCAACTTAAACGCGGGCTCAGTTGCAGTCCGAGTCAGTGGAGGTCCAGCTGTCAATTGATAAGGGAGGGGAATGCTCCCGAGTCCCCCAGCAACGTTATCAAGCTTCAATGTAATTGACGTTCATGATATGTGACGTATAATATATCTTCTTGGAAACATATCAATATTATATCCGCTCCAACACGCACTGATTTTGCAAAAGAGCTAGTAAATCCCCCTTCCCTCCCATCTTTCCGTTCTGAAACGGCTGTTAAGCAGAGTATCAATTGACAAGGGGGATATTGCGACCGGGTTTATCAGCGACGTTGGCTTGTGTGATTCGAACCAGGAATAATTGCATCTCAACGGCTCGGATTCTATTATTTCAGATATTGCGTCCCTTTGTCTCTGTCTCTAAGCACTATTCGGATCGACAGACTGAGACAATGCACCTCTCTCTATACATATTTAATAATATAATTCTATGAATTCAAAAAGTAAGTAACTAAGTGAGTAAGCACGATTGATCGAAGCGAGAAAGACTAATATTAAGCACATAAAAAGAATTCCGACACGGGGAATTGAACCCCGGGCTATCGCGACCATTACTGAGAGGCGATAATGTTAGCCACTACACCATATCGGACATATAAAGGAGATGTGAAAAAGCATCCACCACCCCGAAATACAAGAAGCAGAGTCTTTCAAGGACTGCAGGGATTCGGATCTTCGTCATGAGCGTTAAGACAAGTGGCAGCGTCCGATCATAATCATGGAGATAGCTGATCTATCCCTGGTCTATAATTGATATTTATAAATTCAGTGGTGAGCGAGCTAGGGTTGTGTCGAAATTCCAGGAAGTACTTTGTAGCGATAAGTAAACACGCAATTGATATGATATATCTTTACTGAATTTTCCGCTCAGGCTTATGGCATCATCGGCTCGACTAGACTCGGGTGCATACTAAAAATTAATCGAGATCAATACATTTCCTTTTTTGAAAAAAAAAATGGGGAGACGTACGTAATTGCCACGAGGTTTGTATTAATTTTCATCACACGATCCTCTGCCGCGGGCCCGGGTAGAATTTATATGATAGGTATCAATTATTTAATATTTACTATAAGTGTTGGCGCAATAGCTCAGTGGTAGAGCACACGATTGCAAATCGTGGGGCCCCGAGTTCAAACCTCGGTTGCACCTGATCGAATGGCCTTAGCAGTCATGTTTTTGTTCTCGCATAGTCATATTTTAGTTCTCGCGTTGGCCCCGGTTAGCACATAAACGAGACCTCGTGGTCAGGCTGGGAGTGGTGTCGCGACCGGAGGAGGATTACCTATCGAGCGAGTTGGTATGTATTGTGGAATTGAGTACGTTTGGATGGAATAGGCGTGGTACCAGTATGTAAATAAAATAAAATAAAGAATTCTCGAATATCAAACCTGTTTGAGAGACTGAGGCATGATCACCGAGCCAGAATAGAGTCCGAGTCCGAGTCTGTATATCGCATCAAACGATGATCCTTAAATTGCAGCGTCCCAGTGGTTATATGTATGCACTATGGAGCTTTTAAACCAAGGCGATATTTTTAATATGTCGTGGATAATACCTTTATCGAACGCTGATGAAATCATAACTGATCCAAGAAAAGAAGAATGAAGAACGGTACCGGTGCCTTCTTGGAATGATGTATCGACAGCCGCATCTTTAGGTTCCTGTTGCGTTCATCCCTCGAAGCTTGATCTCAGGTTCAAGATGCACCGTGCATGATGGATCAGAGGCCACATTTTGCATAAATGGCAAAAGACGCGGCGTATGGCCTTCCTTATTAAGGCGGTCCTGTTCTGCTTACTTAGTTTAGCTGAGCGGCGATTTTCCGTTTCTGAGCACACCGTTAGAGTTTCTAGCCCCGCTGCAATGTCGGACTCGCTTGCACATTAGCCTGCGGGTGAGTCTGCTGTCTGATACCTCGAGGCACTTAGTAAGTGGGTCTGCAGAGCCGAGTATAAGCTTACTCACCATTCCCAGTGTTGACTAACATAGCGGGCCAAGATCATGAGAGAACAGTACGTAGGAAGGAAAGACACCTGTCCATATGGTAACCATCACCGCATGAGTGATCGAAGAGACACCGCACAGCTTGGAGAAGGCTTAGGGAGTGCTGCTGCACCCGGTAGTACTGTACACCGGCTGTCAGTGTCAGTCAAAGCATAAGTAAGCTATGGGTGAAAGAAACAGCACAGCGTTTTCATAGCGCCGGTGTCTGGCATGATTGTCGATTACGGCCCAGTCGTCCGATCCATGCACGCATGAGGGAATAACTTGGACGAAGTGGTGGAGTGCGGAGTGAGGGTGCATAATGAATAATGATCTCAGGGTAGATAGGCTTTCTTGGGCGGATTTAGGATTGGAATATGGATATCCCTGTGGCGTCAAGTGACTAATGGGCACTAATATTATAGGAAAGTCTGCACAGCTTCAGTTACTGCGCGGTTACAGTGTGTGGTTTAAAGATACATACCGAGTGCTAAGTATTCTTCGGAAAATATAGTGTGTTAATTGGTGTTAATTATCGAGATATCAACCATGCCGAACCAGATGGAGGAGCCAGTGATAGTGGTATAGGGGCAGAAGCCGTAGGAGAAGCCGGCCGGCGACTCTTGGTAGCAGACTGATTGCTGCTGGTGTGTTGTAATTCGTGCGTAGAACGTTATAAATGCGACAAAGTAGGGTGTATGGTTTTTTGATAATTTTAGAGCTTTAAACATAAACTACTACTTGGAGCAAGTGGATCTTCCGCGGATATTTGCTACGCCGAAAGAAAGAGATTGATGGAACAATGGGGACCAATGAGCTAAAGTGGGAGTGACTTCGACGTGCAGCTTAGTCACGGGCGCCAAGTGAAAATCTTTCCTCATTACCTAGGACGACGAGGAGAGTAGCAATGGACCCAGTTGTCGACGGCGAGACGATGGCAGTGATCAAGCAGATCCTGTCCAACCTGATCTGCAACGATAACGAGCTGCGTTCAAGGTACGCACCTGCAATAGCGCTCGTTATCCAGCACACTGATCCCCTGTAGTGCTGAACAAGCAGTCAATGAAAAGCTTGCAGAGACTCCTGAAGTGTATCTCCTGGCATTGGCGCAGCTAGCGAGGACAGAGCCTAATGAAGTGGTGAGCAGTGCGTCTTTCGCGATGAATAAGACACTAAGTGCTCCCAGATGCGCTCCTTCTCGCTCGTCCTCCTGCGCCGCCTCCTCTTCCGCGCAATCCCCAACTCTTCCTCGACCCTAACATCGACCCAAGCAACCCTCTACGATCACCTCTCCGAACCCACGCGCTCCTCGCTCGAACGGGCTCTCCTCTCCGCACTCTCACACGAGCCGGCCCTCTCCGTGCGGCACAAGCTCGCAGAGACGATCACCGACCTCGCAAACGCCTCCTTTGAACGCGGCCGGCCATGGCTCGCGCTGCAAGCACAGAGCTTCTCCGCGACCCACGACGCCGACCAACGCCAGCGCGAAAGCGCCTACAGGATATTTGCGAATGTTCCCGCTTTGATGGGCGACCAGCAGCCTGATGCGATTGTGCGCGTGTTGCAGAGGGGTTTGCAGGATCCAGAGAGTCTTGAGGTGGGTTGTCTTCCATGATGGGGAGTCGCTGCGTAGCCCAATCGCCGCAAAGTGGCTTAAACCCTGCTCCCCGGCCCATTTGCCACCTAGCTAACATACTCTCCTCCCAGGTGCGCCACGCAGCCCTAAAAGCCTCCACCGCCTTCCTCTCTACTGCCAGCCCGCAAGTCCTCGCGCAATCCCAATCCCTCCTCTACTACATGCTCGAGACCCTCCCGCCCCTCCACGCCTCCCGTGCCCCGCCTTTCATCCAAACCCTCACCACCCTCGCTTCCTCCCCCTCCACCGCGTCCCTCTTCGCGCCGCACCTTGCCGCACTCCTTAACTACCTCTCCCCTTTGATCCTACCCCAATTCAATGACCCCGGCCCGACGCCAACTGTTGCGAGGCCGTTCCCTACCGCAGAGCCCCCCGCGGCGTCTGGCTCGCGTACACCGAATGGGGGACCTTCCACCCCGACCCAAGGACGCACCTCCGCATTCGCGTTCCCGCCCCTAATCCACAAGGCGCCGTCCCCCGTCGCAGCGCCAAGAGAAGATTTAGAGCACGAACAAGAGACACGACGCGCCGCGCTGGAGTTGATGGTTGCTCTGACGGAGGCAAGACCGGGGATGGTGAAGCACTTTGATGGATGGGTTGGCTTGGGCGTGAGGGCGTGTTTGGAGGGGATGGGTGAGATTGGGGATGGAGAGGAGGGTGGGGGTGGGGCGGGGGGGGGTATGAGGAAGGGGGATGAAGAGGAGGAAGGTTTGAGGGTTTGGTTGGAGGCTGATGTGAGTTTTTTGGGTTAACTTATGATTAATTGGAGGTTGGTGTTGATGAATTTTGTGTTTTTTTTTGTGGTTTAGCCCCTAGACGACCCATCAGACGACTATTACCCCCACATCTACGAACAGGCGTTGGATCGCCTCGCGTGCGCGTTGGGTGGGAAGGTCCTTTTGCCGCATGCGTTCCAGTGAGTCCACCGTCTCCTCTCAACCAACCTATTACTCATCTTATTCCCATTATTATATTCACGTCACTTATTCACCCCGACTCACCAACAATGCCATGTCATTCCATTGCAGATTCATCCCCGCAATGCTCAAATCGCACGAATGGCGCATCCGTCACGCAGGCCTCATGGCCGTCGCGGTCGTCGGCGAGGGCACGCATAAAGTCATGGCGAAGGAGCTGGCGGAGGTCGTTGCGTATGTCTTTTCCTCGTCCCTATCACTATCCCTTCTTTCCTTTTCCTTATCCCTATCCCTTATCCCTTATCCTTATCCCTTATTCTCGGCCCCTTATTCCTCCCTTATCCCTTACTCGAGATGACGCTGATGCTCATATGAATGTTGTTATGTTATTAGGCTCATCCTCCCAATGTTCAGCGACCCGCACCCCCGTGTCCGATGGGCCGCTTGTCAGTGTCTGTGCGTACCCTCCCCATATCCTTTATCCAACTCGTTGACTAATACGCACTGCGTTCGTTACAGCGGTCAGCTATGCACCGACCTCGAGGTTCGTCCCCATCGTCCCCTAACCCGGGATATGAATGTTATGAGTGTTTTATTAATGTGTGGTGGTATGGATGGATAGGAAGTAATGCAAGAACGTTTCCATCGCGAGATCTTCTCTGTGCTCGTTCCTGCGTTGGAGGATCCTGAGCCTCGGTATGTCCCCTTCCTATTCTTCATTCCATCCTCCCATCCTCATAAACCCCACCACTCCCTCATAACCCTCGTTAACACCCCCCTCTAGTGTCCACGCGCACGCGGCCTCCGCATTCATAAACGTCTGCGAAGGCGTCGAGCGCCAGGCCCTCTTACCATACCTCGACGCCATCGTCCAACGCTTACTAGGGATGTTAACACCCAAGCCAAATCAGAGTGGAGGCGAGAGCAAGAGCTGGGTGCAGGCGCAGGCGGTGACGACGTTGGCGATGGTTGCGGATGTTAGCGAGGAGACGTTTAGATCGGTGGGTGGTCTTTTCTCTTTGATCCTTTGCTGTGGAAGTGGCTAATGTGTTGGTTTGTTGCAGTATTATCCTTCAATAATGCCACTCATGATGAACGTCTTGCGGAACGCGGGGCCAGAGCATCGCAAGTTGCGGTGTAAGGCGATGGAGTGTGCGGGGCTTATTGGTGGGTTTCCTCTTCCTCTTCCTGTCTCATCTCGAGGTTGGCTGAATGCTGAATGTTGATTTGTGTTGTATCTTGCGTTATAGCCATCGCCGTCGGTCGCGACACGTTCCGCCCGGATGCGCAGGAGTTTGTGGATTTGTTGATGCGGTTGCAGAGTGCGTTGTTTATCCCATCTCCTCCTTTCCGTCCATCCATCCCTCCTTTCCATCCTTCCATCCATCCATCCCTCCTTCCTTTCCCTTTCCCTCCCATCCCTCATCCTTTTCCCATCCCCCATCCCCTTTACTTCCCTTTCAATGATGCTAACCCGTTATCTCCTATTGCAGACGGCCCAACAGACCCCGACGACACGATGCTCCCCCAATACCTCTGCGCGACATGGGCAAAGGTGTGCCAGGCGATGGGCCCCGAGTTTGAGCCCTACCTGCCCGTGATCATGCCGCCGTTGTTGGAGAGCGCGGCAGTGAAGGCTGATGTGTCTATTTTCGGTATGTCCTCCTCTCGACTCTACGCGTTCCGCGTCCTCAATCACAGCGGCGTATATAGACCCCGAAGACGAAGAAATCACCGACCGTGAAGGCTGGGAGACCGTCGAGATCGAGGGCCAACAAGTGGGGATTAAGACCGCGAGCATTGAGGAGAAGTGTCAGGCGTTTGAGATGCTCGTTATCCACTGCTCGACGATGGGCCCTGCGTTTGCGCCGTATGTGCCGAGGGTGTTGGAGTTGGTGCTGCCGGGGCTGAGCTTTATATTCCATGATGGGGTTAGGGAGGCTGCTGCGTTGTGAGTGCTTTCTCTTTTTGGGACTGCGTGTGGTCGGGGGTTAGGGGTGGATGTGGGATGGAATGTGGGATGTTGTATTGGCTTGGTTGACTGACACATTGTTTCCTTGGTATAGGTTAATCCCCATGCTTCTCTCCTGTGGCAAGAAAAGCTCCCTCCTCACCAACGACATGCTCAACTCCACCTTCTCGCAACTCCTAAAGGTAATGGAGCGCGAAGACGATCCGTCCTTCCTCGCCTCCCTGTACAAATGCTTCACCGACTCGACCCGCGTGATCGGGAAGGAGACGCTCCCGCCTGCGGTGTACGACGGCGTCATCAAGGCCACGCAGAGTCAGCTCCAGATGCTCGCGCAAAAGAGAAGGAGACGGTCAGAGAAGTCTGCTAGGGAGCTGCAGGAGGAGAGGGAGGACTTGATGCTGCTGGAGGAGATGGAGGATGTAGCTTTTGAGGAGATGGGGCGGATGCTTGGGTTCTTTGATGCGCAGCATCAGTTATTGTTTGCTATTGGGAGCTTGAAGGAGTTGGGGTTGAGGGGCGGGCTTTGGGAAGAGGGGGAGGGAGAGTGAGGTGAATTCTTGTGAGAGATCCGTTAATTATATGTTTAGCTTATGTATAATGGGGTTTTGCGGTTGTCTGTCCTTTTTGCTGTCCTTCTTTCTTCTTTATTATCTTATTCGCGATGAGTATACAATGAGTACTTATATCTAGGTAGTTAGCCAGTAATGAACGTATATAATATTCATATCATTCAAATCATATCATATCACATTATTGATGCATGTGTTTCTATACCAATATCATACTCGTACTATCATAGAGTTCTAATTAGAGACTCAGGAATGCTATTAAGGCCCAACAGTGACGGCGACGGCGCACATGCATGGGTGCATATGGGCGCGCGTCACGTAATTGAAGGGTCGGGACTTGCTATTGCGCTAGAATATCATTTCAGAATCAGCAGGGCTTGCGCAGCTGCTTACACACGTCTTGTTCTTGCTCTTGTTCCGCCGCTAGTAAGGAAGGAAGGAAGGAATGTCATCCGTGCTGTCAAGCTTTGAGGAGGAATATGGGTACACGACGATCGTGGAGCGGCGGATCTTTGAGGGCGAATACTCCTCGGGTGTCCTCCCAAGGAGTACGGGTGACTTTGGGCGTTGGATAGGTCAGTCCTGATTCGTCCTAAGTTGTGCAAAGTATTGCTCATGGGAATTCGGTTTAGATTTTAACGGGGCGTATGGGCAATTTAGCAGCAGACACATCAACCACTACGGCTCGCACCCCAACAACCCCAGCAGAACCGCGCCCTCCGAAATCGGCGCTCTAAGCAAGCTGCTCGTCGTCCCCGTCGACATATTCTGCGAGGTGGCACTTCCCTTTTCCTCTCCTCCTTATCGCGTTTGTATTGACATCCCCAGATCGCGGCGTACCTCGAGCCGTATGATATTCTGAATCTTGCTAGGTCTACAAGGGACTTGAATAAATATTTGATGTCACGGGATTCGAGGGGGATTTGGAGGGTCGCAAGGAGCGCGATGAAGGGCATTCCGGAATGTCCGCCGGATTTGAGCGAGGCGGAGTATGCGAGGTTGCTTTTTGAGACGGATGTTTGTCATGTGAGTATGGGTGGGGGGTGTGATGCGTTGGGTTGGGTGGGCTGATGTGTGTCTAATGTATCCAGGCATGCCTGAGACGAGGGGAGACGAGACCGTATTTTACTGCGAGGGCGAGGCTTTGTTATATCTGTCCGACGACTGCGTTCGTATATCCTTTTGCTTCGCGTTGGGAGGATTGATATTAATTAATATCATATCGTACCTATCCAGGATCCTGAAACTCGTAGAACTCAAGAAGCTGGTTCCGGCCCTGGAAGACACCACGGAAAGGTTACTGGCATGCGTCCCATTCCACACACGTAAGTGCCAGCTATCCCTGGTCCTTCCACTTACTTATTTAACACCCAACAGTACGCCCCGCCAAAGACCGCGACTTCTCAGACGAAGCATTTTATGTCCCCCGCGTCCAATCCATACTTAAAAAATACAAGAAATTTAAGGAATCGTGCTCCGCTAAGCTGAAAGCGCCAAACTACAAGTGTGACGAGGATTATATTGAATACTACAAAGATTGGGAATGTGTCACGTTGTTCATGCAGCAGACGCCGATCTTGTCGATGGATGCGGTGGTGAAGGTTGGTGAATTTTATTTAATTGGGTTTATGTGTGTGCGTGTGTGTTTGATGGCTTATTTTTTAAAATTATTTAGCATTCTGCGGAAATGGATCAGTGGCTGCATGATTATAAGCAGAGGAAACGGTTGGAAGGATCGCATGCGTCTGCGTTGCAGAGACATCAAACGTTGTATGTTGGAAGTTTATCTATCTAACAGTGGGACAATATGGCTTACCGAAATCTCTCAGAATACAGAACAAGCTGATGGCCCTAGGTTACAGCGAAGAAAAATTCCCTGGCGACTGGGACACGGAATGGGAAGAAATAATGTCAAATCCTCAAGCCTATACGCCAGAAGGTACGTTTATATAATATTCAAATGAATTATTCCTCACAGCATTAATATAGCTTGGCCATCCATCCTGGAGGTCCTCAAGGAATGTATTGCTCGTGAATGCGAACGCCGCGAAGGAGATGACCAAGATGTTCGACAAGCAATGCGTGAGGAGGAAGTCATGGCCTGTTTCGACGCCTTTAAAGCGAAACCAGCTTGGATGAATCGTTCGGATATCCTGCTACTACCTTCTGTGGAAAAGCTGATTCTCCAAGAGGAGTACACCCAGCCTGTGACCCCCGAAGTATGGGATGCGGCTCAAAGCATGGTCCAGCGCGATATCAATAGATACGAGCAAGAGATCGTCGATAATCTCGCCAATATGGTCAGGCATTATTACCCTGAAATAATCCAAGGAGATCGCAGGGCATTTCTCAGCGGGCCGACCATCCTCTTCAAATGCAAGTGCTGTGCGGGTGCGCTTGTTACGTATCCGGCTTTGCTAGGCCACAACAAATATTCGGCGACGCAGCGGCTTGTTAGGCACCACCTGACGTTCGACTTTGGGACTAGTGTAATGGCGAAGAACTTGATGAAAGCTATGAATGTCGATCCGAACACTGAGCTTGTTAATCTGGAGAAACAGTTTCAGTGTCTGAGGTGCGATTCGAATACGACGTCTCCGATGACCTGGACTGCGTTGGTGGGTCTATTATGCTGTGTCTGTTCGGGGAGATTATTAATGATCTTCGGTATTAGATCAATCATTTCGTGCAGAAAGGAGAGCAACCCTGCTCAGACGAAAATGAAAATGACCATGTGCTTAATGGTATTTTACCTGCAGTCATTTTGTCGGTATGGGAGGCCAAGGAGCTTGAAGATGTGGTCTTGGGCAGGAATTTAATACCCAATTTTGATTGATTGACATTAGGATTTCAAGAAGAAAAGGAGCTGGAATATTGTTATCCGGGACTATGTTTGTAGATTACCCTTCACATTTGGTGATGTATATTAAATAACTAGAAGAGTCGATGTACGCGAAATTAATACACCTTGTTTTACCATTGCGATGTGCTTTAGAGAAGGTCGGTCCTTTGTCAACGTCATAAAAGTCAGAAAAGGTTATTGTCTACTACCCCAGCCATTCCGTCGATACGTAGAGTTTCACTTCTTTAACAAGCTTTAGCAGGCTCACGACGTGTTTTTCTACCAAAAACTGCTTCATCACCACTTAACGTTTCGTCAGAATTCCAATCCGAGCCAGCCATGTCCGAATCCGAATCTGAATCCGAATTGTAATGCGAGGGCGGGAAGTACCACCTTGCCATAGTCGGATCACTGGCAACTGCCTCCCGCTTGCGCTCCTCTTCATCTTCCTCTGGTTCATCCTCTGCAACATACATCAAGCCTTCATCAGTACTTTCAGTTTCACTTTCGTAATCATCTTCGTAGCTGATTGGATCAATAGTTTCTTCAAGTTCTTCGTCATTCTCTGTCATTTCGGCATCCGAGTCCTAAGGTTAGTTGAATAAGGATATGAGCACGGAACGAGAAAAGAGTTCATCTGTTAAGACCTACAGAGTCCTCCGAGTCACTGCGCTCGTTCTTCATCAGCGACTCGTCCCCAGTAAGGGACCAACGTGCCAGATTCATACCCCGTTCAGTTGGCCTAGTAACCCATATACCCGCACTTTCTTCAACCGTCTCGTAGAAACTGACACTGCGGGTAACAAA
>KN837433.1:0-10188 GCA_000827215.1 Sphaerobolus stellatus SS14 | reverse complement strand
ATCACGCGTAATTCAGTCGTGAGGCGAGGTTCCGGACGGACATGTCATATACGTACGTGATCACCCGTTTCATTGTCATTCCGAGTCCTTTCCATTCGATACCGTTACCGTAATTATTCGGCATATGCTAAAGGTCTAGACCGTTACATTTTACTTTTCCAAGATTGTGATAGTAATACACAGAGTCTAGACCATTGCATTTCAATCTCTTTATTGTGACAGTGATAAAGAAAAAGAAGAATACTACTGAGTCTAGGCCTATCCATGGATCTTATCACAGAGAGCGTGATAAGATATTTTGATTGGCAAGCGTTATAATTATTCGGCATATGCTAAAGGTCTAGGCCATTGCATTTTACTTTTCCAAGATTGTTATAGTAATACACAGAGTCTAGGCCATTGCATTTCTATCTTTTTATTGTGACGTGGTAAAGAAAAAGAAGAAGAATACTGAGTCTAGGCCCATCCATGGATTCTTATCACAGAGAGCGTGATAAGATAGTTTGATTGGCAAGCGCTGGGAAGTTATGGCTGCTGGGTATATAAAGAGAGGTAAAAGGCAGCGTAAGGAACGAAGCCCACCCAAAATAAAAGGTCACTTTCCTAAAAAGGGCAGATTCGTAGAATGTTTAGGATACGAGTAATAATAATAATAATAATAATAATAATAATAATAACTAGGTAGCACTAGGTAATGGCGGATTCGCTAATCGAAGCTAGGAGTCGGTATATAGGCTATATACCACCGCCTATCGCTCCTAGCACAGGCGCTAAAATGGATTCTGTGTCAACTTTCCTGATGAGAACGCCTCGTTTGGTGCAGAAAATAAATATGAAGCGGGTTGCAGTTTCTGGACATCAACCGAAAGAGTTCACTGTATTTTCACAACCAGGAAGAATATTTGGATTCGGAAAACAGTTTGGGTATGCCGAGAGTTCTCGTCGAGTTAGAAGTTCGTCAGATTCTACGCTTGCCGCCCCCTTGGAAGTTAGGCTTCAAGCGTATCGTCGATGCCGAGCGATGCCGAGGTCTGAGAAATGGTCGTGTGGGCAGTAATAAATGGATAGTGACCTAACGGAGGCGTATCAATTCATAAATAAATTCGTAAATCTTCCAATATATAATATATTTCTTTTATCCAAAATTCTGAATTATTGGGACAGTGAGCAGCGTCGTTAGAGACCGTGCATGTAGTTGAAACTACAGAAACGAGTGTGTGAACTTCAACTGCTCGTCATGAATTTATTCTGAATTTGCTCGCAAATCTATGCTTGGGTATCAGGGCTAAATTTACCATCCATTCGGAATGCCGCAAATTTCATCTTATGCCTTCACGCTAAGTTCAAATTCCCTGCGCAATCCAGACACCTTAATTCATCTAGAAATTCGTGTTATTTCAATGGATTTTCGATGAATTCACGTGGAGTTCCTGAACGCTATGATTATTATTAAAGATATGGCAATGATATATTACAGCTCTTGTTATTAGTCTGTACTGACCTTTTAAAAGAGGAACCGTATTTTGCCGGGCGAAGCCACGGAACCACTATTGAGGCAGAGCTTTCTTGACATTCGAACACCGCTCGGCCCTTGTTCATTGTTTCGCCACCAACAACAACTATCACTTGACTACCATCCATAACCACAACTATGGCTGCAGAGAAGCTTAAGGGCCAACTAACAGCCATGGCGGGCCAACTGGAGGTACTAACCAAGAGGCATGCAGCCTTGGCGCGAGCATTTACCAGGGTGTGTTTGCATAATGTTTGTTAACGGTCTGATGCTCACCTTTGTTTTAGCATTCAAACTTTGCGGTGGGCACCGCACCTGGTGCTGTTTTGCAAATTGTGCCGTTTCCTGATGGCCAATACCCCTCTGATGTGAGAGCTCATTCTTGTTTTGCCTTACTATTTGCAACTGATTAGTATATGGCCTTTCCATAGTGTGGACTACCAGTATTGGATACAATAGCTGCCGTTGAAAACCTTACAACGCAACAACGCAATGACTACCTTTGTTATTATTATCCTGATCAGGCTCTTAGAGGGACAACTGCAGAGAGGAAAAAGCTACTCTTGATTGCTCTTGGCTGTAATCCTTTCTAAGAAATAAGCTGTTTTAATCTCTGTCTTTTTCTTTTTGTACTCTTGTCTTGGTCAACGTCTCTAAATAGTAATAATGTCAATCGAAGTCCAAATAGGGTATTTGTAACAGTAATATAACAACCTCTAAGGCTGAATGGTTGTAAGTTATGACGGTCAGAAACATCCGCGATAGCGAATGAAGTCGCTACTCACAGAGACTATTAAACACGTAGGAGTCCAGACGGGAGCAAAGCCTCAAGAGTCTGCATCGCTGTGGACGACGAGCAGCTCGAGACGCGACACAGAAGGATGCAACATCACTATATTTAGCACGCCCTCGGATCCTTTGTTTACGCTTCCAAGACGCGCTGTCACGGTGTTACGCCATTGTTACCGTGATTGAAACTCAGATTGTTCCTCGCACTATCTTCACTTTTCACCACATTCATAACTACACTATGCCTCAACAAACGCGAGATCCATCAACGCCAGAATATACTGGACATGACGCTGCGCCTTATGACGATGATGAAGAGGAGGAATCCAGCACCTTTTTCACCACACCGTCAATCCGTGCATGGGAGGACTCGACGCCACAGGTAGCGAGATCTCGTGTGGACAAGGTGGTCGGAGGACATTGTTTAATCACAAACATGGAACCCGATAATGCTGTAGAATATGCGCATTGTCTCCGTCGATCCTTTGGTTCAAGGAAAGATAGCCAAAAGGCGAGAGAGCACAGTCAATTCTTCTCGCTATCTTCAAAGCTAATTATGAATTTAGATCTTAGCTCTCGAACATGCATGGGGTATGAAAGCATTCACACTCAATCTCGATACCAGGTACAATATATTCCGCCGTAAGTTTTCCATTGCCTTTTTTTGAATTAAATCCTCCCAACCACGTTTCCAAAGTTGAACCAAGATTGCACAGGCTGTTCGATGACGGCTGGTGGATACTGCTACCAGAGGATGTCATTATCACCCAGTATCACGTTTCAAGAGCCAATCCCCGCAAATTTCCTATTATAAAGGTATGACTCTGTACCCAAGTCAAGCGTTGGAATCTAATTATCTGGTGTAGTCGAGCGCTCCTGACAATACGTTCAATTACCGGTTTTTGGCCCTTTCTGATATGAAGCGAGTCCCAATACATCGACAACGCGGGAGTCCAAATGACGACGAGTCTCTCACGGTAGGAGACTTCGATTTCTTTGCATACCCATACACGAATATCGGTACTATAAAGTCTCATGTTCATCCTCGATTCGTAATTTGCAGCATCGCCGTCACTTTTTCTCAGGAAAACGCCGCGAAATACACCACAGAGAATGTCGACTGCGGTCCTCAGCTCCTGAAAGTTATCCAGATATATAATGCGTGGACTTCATCTATAAGCAAGACTGGCGATGCCACTCGAACCTTTATCCAGAACAAGAACCCTGATGAAGAGGATCAAGATGATACCAGTGAAAGGACAGGCTTACACCGTGTATTGCGTTCTTCGAAGAGACGCCACGAGCAGAGGGATCCTGGCGGCTCTCCTCAGCCCCGCGGGGGTGGAAACAAAAGTCAAAATGTCGGTCAGCAAGACTCTGAATGGCTGGACGTAGAAACTTTACGAGAGCTCGATGAAGACTTATCCCCGAAAGCTATGAAAGACCGGAAAAGAAAGCTGGTGGCATCTTGGGTTACCGTGTTACCTTCAGGGGAAGATCCAGAGTCAACTGAACGAATGTGGGAGCGGGCTGCGAAGAAGAGACTTGTAGATGATGTAGGATATGGGTCGGGGCAGCTTCACCTTAAAGATGCGCAACTTGACTGCAATGCTGCTTAGCAGCCTTTCTTCACCGCTTCGTTTAATATTGCATTAATATCCATATATCCATTCTGTCCATAGGTTTATCAAGAAGAAATTGTTTCATTTTTACAGCCTTCTGTGTAATCAAGTAATCTATGTGTTGACGCACTACTAGTACCGTAAGCTACCATACAGTTGGCGTAAAAGGAAAGTCACTCAGGTCTTTCCAACCATCCTGACTTCATTCTGAGGTTAATTGTGAAACCGTGTTTATGGCTTGGCATTGTGCATCGTCGACTGACTAACATGCAGGTCACTGTCTCAAGCAGTTCATCCCATGAATCAGTATGGACTTCCTCCAGGCCTCAACAAGGCATTTATCAAAATCTCTTTACTGATGCTGAGCATCTATAGGCGCTTTTTTGGCTCTTTTTTTTTTTTTTTTGCGATTTTAGCGAGTATTTTCTAGTGGTAGAGCGTAATGTCTTGAGCTAGGTTCGGCGGCTACTTAAGCGTTACGCGTACAGGCCAAAAATTAGGTTCAGCTCGAACCCCTGCGTTACGCGTCGTCGAACCTACTTCAGCATGACTCCAGAGAATACGCAGCAAAGTCCGGTACATATTTGTAATGAAGACTAGACCGATACCATTAAACGTAGACAGTGGCACAATGAGGAGGAGCACCAGTGTCGATTTTGACACCTCCTTCCGCTTGACTTTCAAATCTCTTTGAAAGTCGCAGTGTCATAAGACTTGATTGTTTCCCTCGTCAAAGACGACGAGCATGCGCAACTGCTGCAGACAAAGTGGAATGAGAGTAATTTATAATGGTTTTCTGCTCTCGAAGCCGAAGCAGCTCACATGAGGCGGCGGTGACTGCTTGGCAGAAGACACGATGGGTGGACGGCTGTGCTGCTGCCGACCAGGCTTCCATTGGCAAGACGCGCTGTCACAATGTAGCCTCACGCGATTGGTATGGCATCGTGATTGAAGCTCAATCCAACTTCTATCCCCTTCGGATGTACATAGATCTCCTCACCGCTCAGATCATTTCCTCAAGCTTAAAAATTCGACTCAAAATTGACTCGCATTTTTGTATATTATGCAATATTGGACATCTACTAGGGGAAGAGGAACAGTAGCTGTGCAGAAAAGGACGGAGGCGGATCCGAGGGTAAGCATAGCGTATACGATGAACAGCAGTTTTGGCAGGGAAAAGTGCATTACGAAGCGCCGTGCATTGGAGCGATCGACTTACGGACTCTATCGATTCCCGTTTAGGCAGATAGCTGATCCCGCGCGCTAATTGCCGCTGAAGTAGCCCCGCAGCTCTCGCAGTCGTCATCGAGGACTCACATTCGCCGTGCACTTTTCGCAGCCTCTCCGCGCCACTACAGCCATGTCCTACTACGCGCCGCCGATGCTGCCACACGATGTCCGTGATCGATTCTGCGCACGCTGATTACCTCCCACACACGACGCCGCAATAGGTTACCTCCCGCACGTTGACACGGACAACGTGCATTTACTGATATATCACATGACAGCATCCGAGAGCTTCAAAGACTGGAACGCCGATTCGCAAATTGCAAAGACCGTCAACGAGCTCTATGGTGGAGACATCAACAACCTCGAACTTTGCCCAGGTCTCCATGACGGAGACAGATTGCGCTACAAACTCCTCTTTGATGCTGGTACGAGGAATCTTATATTCCATCCGTGTTCTTTCTTTCCTACTTATAGATTACTTAGGGGGACCCATTCTTCACAACGGCGTGGAATGGCAATATAATTTGTTTAAATGTGGTATTGACTTTTTAAAGACAGGGATTTGCGCAAGAACGTTGAGAGAGACTTTAACAACTCATCTTTCGGTGGACACAGTAAGCCAAAGATTCTCTTATTTTCTCTGTGCTGGGAGTGCTCGATTATTTCTTAGTCTACAAGTTCCTCATGCAGACCTAGGTTGCCCGAGCAATATCCAGACAAAAATGTGTGCACTTGGTTTCCCATGACTCTCCCAGGGACTGCTTGCCAACGACCCAACGTACAAAGGATGGTCCTTTAGCAACCAGAAGCTACGTCCGAAAAATTCTACGACCAGGTAAAGCTTCTCGAGAGACGCAGCCCCCCTACCATTCGTAGGATGTAATTCCCCTGAATCTTGCCTCAGCAGTTAATTACCTATGCTCAGTCAAAAAACTTTCTTTTTTCCAGATGGAATGAAAGTCCTTGTGTTGTTGCGTTTGTTCACTATGGTGATCAGTCCAAAAATATCCATCGATTCTTCATAAAGTCCGTAAAAGAAAGTCAGTTGAAAGTCCATTTACGTCTCCCCACTCATTCACCGGTGCTCAAACATCAGCAACGATGTCCCAGAACTACGGGGTCACAGCAAGTGAAGTGCTCAATCATTTCTTTGTCTACAAGTTCCTCATGCGGACCCAATATCCGGCCCCGAGAATCTGCCTACTTGATGCGGCTGACTGGACGGGCAGTCATGGAGCTAGATAACGTTGAAGTTCTCATCCAAGAACGACGCGCACTGGCGGACTGGATCTGGCAGCCCGTCGCACCCCTGTTGTTCGTCCCGCAGCTTTGGCAGGTATAACACAGATGAGTATGTGCGCAAGGATAATTTTCATTTTAGACGTGCTGTACTTTGCACAAATTGTGCGACCTGGCTGGTAGAGAAGACTCTCTCGCAAGGGACGGGGCCGTCCGAGACGAGGGCGTAGCTCTTGCCGTTGTTCACGGGCTGGACGGGCTTTGCGCTCTTAGGTGCCCGCAGAGGCCTTTGTCTTGGGCTGAAGTGGAGGAAATTAGAACATACGCGGAACGAAGGAGCGGAATTCGGTCATAACGCAAGGTCGGCCCCGTGCAGATTAGTCTCGGTTATTTTCTTGTCAAACGTTAGTCGTCAAACTGCGTGGTTGCGTGGTAAGTGATTATACGTTAACACAATGCCGTTTGGACCGGGTGATATGAAGAACGTTGGAAGCTGTCTCTTCTCAGAGCGAGGTAGAGCAGGTACTGAATATATAGACACCCCCTCGTAATAGGCTTAGGTTGTGGAAACTGGTAAGAAGTCGCGGTTGTACACAGGTCTCCACGTCGGCCACTCCGTCTCATGAAAACACCACTTCCCGTCCGACCCGCCGCCGCGGTGGCGCAGACATATAAAAAGTGGATTGGATGTACCAATGTGGCTAGCTCTCCAACTCTCTTCAGCACTCCTTACTTTCTCAAGCCATAATGTTCAAGTTATCACCCTCCTTGCGGGTCTCACCTGCGCTTCTTCTGCCGTCGAGAGACGTGCCCAACCACCAGAGGCGGACGACATCTGTCGTCCTGTTGGAATAGACACACCAGTTTCAAGTATGTCCTCCAGTCCCAAGCGATTGTGCGTTTTCATTTTCCTCTCCTATACCTGGCCGTACGCTTAACCTACCAGCAGCCATGGTTTAGCAAGCGGAGGAAGTCACGGCTGATGACCTTGCGGTAGGACTGAATACTCCTTCTTTTCTAAGTCTTATGGCCCAGGTCAAGGCCTTCGCCAACCAGCTCTGGTTCATCCAGCCCGTGAACCATGGCAACAGCTTTGCCATCGTCTCTACCGGCCCGACCTCCAACGTCTGCGCTCAACGGAGACGGCGGTCCACTTGACTGAGTCGTTCACGTGCTCGACTGTCTTTTCCAACAGCGATTCTGTACAATCTGCCCAGGTACGTCAACTTGAAATAAATTATTCTTGCGAACTTGCTGATCATCTCTTTCTATCCTGTTTTTCATAACCTGTCAAAGCTGCGCGACATACGGCAGGGGCGGGACAAATGAGAGCCAGTGCGCGTCCTTCCTCGACGCGGCCTCCACCACTGTCATTGACAAGCTTGATAACTCCTCCTCCAGCCAGCCGCACCAGGTACCTAGGCTCGTAATGCGGGTATTCTTGTCCGTTCACTTACACTGTGATGCTATAGTTCTGGGACATAGTTGCTGATGTTTGAGCGAAGGATTAATAATCGTTGGGAACACATAAGGGACTTTCGATGGACTTTGGAGGACTTGTGTGATTGGTTAATAATTGCCCTGATATTGATCTTCCTGCTTCCTATTACAGTCATAATATTTAGCATGAACAGCTTGAGATCCGCAACGCGAAATCCGATTTGTTGAACTCTCTATGGGACTTCGATTTTCTTTCGGTTCTACGAGATAACTAGATTTTTATTAATGAACTTCACCTCAGTGATCGCAATTCTGAATTTTCTTCATAGGCTTACTGGCGCTTGCTCTCGTCGTTATATACTTAGTAGTAAAAGTCTGTTACTTTTCGTTAAGTGCCACGTTAACCATGACGACTGACCAGTGCTCCAGTTGACACGCACGATGTAATTGACAATGCTAATAGATCAGGGGGGTGTATGCAGAATATTTGAGTGACGCAAGAGCGTCATGAATATCATTTAGTAAGTTCATATGTTGTACGCTTTTGCACGGCTCATGAGAATTACCTTGAACGACATTGAGACAATATAAATAACTTTCCCCAGAGAATAAGAGAGCCCAGAAGTTGATGTCGATGAGGTCTAGCAGCGACGGTGTATGGCGGGTGGATTAGGATCGGACACAACACCGAGTTACTGCGCTACGATCCTCCAACAATGACAAATCTGGTGCGGCGTTTCCCTCTAATACTGAAGAGTCTATAGTGGATCGTTATAGCTCACTGAGCGCACGAAAATTAAGGAACCTCCGCCGGTGGTTACAACCATTACAACACATCCTGTCAGATCCGCCCAGTTCATCTCACTCCCATTTCAGACTTGCTCAGCTGCGAAATCATTGAATCTGGTGCTGGGACAAAATCAACCATACATAAGTGAGTGGAAATTTTTATTTCCTAAAATGATTCCGCATTTCAAATCGTAAAATATACAATCAGCCAGGAAGTACTGAGACTGTCCATCACATTCAGAATCATAACTGAGCACACATCTGCTTGACATGCTCGATTACATCCCTGAATCGAGTCGCTCCCTCTACCTCCAAGACATCACAATCCCATCGATCAAGCGGGGCAACATCAGTTAGGAGCTCACCATGGGACCGAATCATTGGAGGTTGTAATTTAATACTCGCTCTCTCATATCGATAGAAACAAAGTCGGGTACCGAAAGCGCTAACACCATGGAGAATAAGGATTGCTAAATTGCTCCTAAGGTCCCTGAAACGGAGCCTCATCTGTTTATCGGCATCCTCGCGTTTGGATTCGAAGCGTAAAGCAGCTGGGGGGGTTATCTCAATGAAGAAGACAGGATGACGGTTTAGCTCGACCACGAAAACCGTTACGAAATCGACACTATCCCGGGAATCGAGGAGCATTTCTTTATATTGGGGTATGACTTCGAAATCGCTGTCCAGGGAGAACAATGTGTAGAGCAGTCGCGTATATGGTCCATAGAATGCAGACTCATTCGTCCCCGAAGGATCAGTGAGGCGAGCAGACTCGAACGATTGATGGATATATGGCTGCCACGGTTGGGTCATCTTGAAAGAACTATTTGATGGAATCAGTTTGTTATCCAGAATTTAACTGCACAAGCTCACCAAGGAAAACGTGCGTGCTCTCCTCGAAAATGATGAAGGCAGGTAGAAGTTGCGGTGTTAACTTTTTAACGTAAAGGCGCAGCTTACATATCCTTATGGACAGTCGGAGTTTTGCCGAGTTCCCACGCCCGACTTGGTCGGACTTACATAATTGATCATTCCGCCAGTTTGCCACTCATCCCCCTACCTCAGGAATTTGTATTATGTAGCGCTCTCAGAATTGTTTTCTCAATTCAATATATATTGCCACTGCCTACCCACTCTTCGCGTGTTATTGCCTATTTCAGTGTGCATCCGAAAAGAGGCTGCTCTCCCCTAAAAATCAACAAAGAAAGGAAAAACTTATGGCATTTCGGCTACATAAAGATGACGTTAATAAACAATTTCTTTTCTGTGTATTCCTCTATACTGCTCTGCATTCTCAATCGAGATTAAAATGCATTCAAAATACAAAAATTGCTGGAAGGAATCAAACATGCCGCGGTTCACACCAAGAGAAAATCGCAAGGATTGTAATACACTAACCCCACATGTTTCCTTGTTCTTTTGCGCTGGGAACGAGACGCGTGTTTTGCTTCCGTGAAATTTCCTTTTGAGTGTTTCCTCGGACAGTTTGTTTTATTCATCCCAATGCTCTAGTAAGTAAATATGTTTTTGAGTTAGAAATCTGAAGCTGGACCTTGAGGTGGTCCT
>KN837432.1:47139-57757 GCA_000827215.1 Sphaerobolus stellatus SS14 | reverse complement strand
TCTTAAACATGGCTCATTTGGTCATCATTTTCCTATTTGTCTACTATTATACGGTCCTCCACTGGGGTAAGTAAACTTTAATTTCTTTCCATCCCGTTTACTACTAAACGGGTATATATATAGGAGATCTGAGCGTAATCAACCGCTTGACGTGGGCTTGGTCCGCACAGTTTATCACTACCAGCGTTATCATAGCGTTATGTCATTGTTATTTTATACGCCGGGTCTTCTTCCTGAGCGAGAAAAAATTATGTTTGGTCGTTATCCTGACCATTTTAGCAACCCTTCAGGTTGGCATGTCCATATGGTTATCTGTGTATGGATTAAATGGACAGACTATATTGGATTTCTTAGGTGAGTTTATTGCCTGTATATGTAATATCTATGATGCATTTAAATTACATAGATTTCAAGGTGAGCTTTTATTAGTGGTCAAAACAAAGTTCCCACCGCTGAGTCCGGCCTGCAGACTGAAGAAGGAGCACGGGCACGTTTGCTTGGAATATCCATTGCATCCATATCGAGGTAAAATATCATTATATACTGAATCTTTGTTCATAACATTGATATTTCAATGGTATACAGCGCCGCTCTTTGCCACACATTGATTGTTGGGGCTACAGTTTGGTACTTAAAGAGCTATCGGACTAAGTGGAACCAGTAAGACACCTATTTATCTTGACATTTAGTTGACTAATAGTGATCATTGAAGAGGATTACTGGATAAAATACTTGTCTATGTAGTTTGTGAGTCTTCACCATGAGCTTATATTCTCAAATGTGCTGAATGAAATTGGTTCGTTTGGCAGGTACTGGTGCCCCGACGAGGTATGTGAATATGACTTTCTTCTTAATGATTGGAAGATTCATGCTTAGTTCATTATCGAATTCTTCTTCCCAGCCTTTGTGTGTATTTAACTTTATCTACTGTAAGCTGCCGAAGATGCGTCTCAAGCTCCATAATTCAGAAACCCATTGCAGCTCGCCGCTTTCCCAACCAAATTTGTCTATCTCATTTTTATCTTTCCAATCTGTCTAGGTATTTATTAATATTCATGATCATAGCTTAAACCTCATCCTAATCTGACGTTTTTGAATAGTCTACAGCAAATCTATACTATTATCTCTGAACGCCCGACATGCTATTCAGAACACCGAGATGCCTACGTGGTTTAGTACTACTACGCTCGCTCTGGATCATATTCAGGCTCAAGCTGATGACTCGTTGGTTCGGAACATCATCCAATCTATACGGAGAGATCGGATTGGTGGTTCAGTAAGTTTCTCAATTAAATGAAGAGTGTTATAATTAAAATTAACCTCCAATTTTCATAGGCAAGTAGAATAACCGTCCCAGAGGAGCTGCATTTTCGGAATTCTGGATTATATTCTGGACATCTCTCACTCTGCCCAGGTAATCAGTTATCAAATATGAATAATGTGCGGGCTATCCACTGTGAGGGATGCAGATGCAGATGCACCGGATATCAAGGACTGCTCGGAATGAACAGGGTCCCATGACGGAATTGAATTCTAGTTATTTGGGTTATAATAAGTATTTAAAGTCTTTGGGAATTGAGCTCTCATTTATATTACTGAGATTAACTTGTTGTCACCTCTGAGTAATTCAGTTGGAGCAGCGTCACTCTAATGGATACCTCAAATAGCTACAGTCTGAGTTTCAAGGTTTGGGATCATGTCCTCAAAATTTTCGTCCAACTTTGTTGGCAAGGTGGGGATAGACCACACCCTATTGCAGTCTTCCAGTGAGCCTGATAGGCTTCCTCAGTGGTCTACATTAGTAACGTATGATCCCCACGTACCATAGCTGCAGAGAGCACTCGTCTCAGTGAAGGTAGGCAGAGAGGAGCCTTCACGATATCTATAGCTGAACTCAATTTCAGTTGGACTTTAACGAGTCGGTCCCCTGTACATAGCTTCCTTCCGTGTCCAATCCTCATTATAAGCCGCGGCATCCAGTAAACCCTATTTGGCACATAGGCTCAGCGGGCGAACTTGAATGCGCATTAAAGTTAAGAATCTCTTCCGACCCAATCCGGTGTATTGGGCTTCGACGTAGACTCCGCATTACATATATAAATTTGTGTCTGTCTGATTCACACTTGGACGACCATTTTCCATAACCACTTCAGGTTTATGACAGATACCGAATATCTTCCGGTTAATGTCCAAACTCCTCTATGGTCCTGCTCTTGTGGGTCTACTCCTCTCAGCTTTGTACGCATTCATTTCTTCGTACACAAAATGATTGAAAATTTACTATAATATTTCCCAGCTTTTTCGGCCTCATAACCCTACAAGCATTCTTATATTATTGGAATTAGTCCAAAGATCCCACGTCATTGAAGTTTATGTGCTCCTCATGTGGTATACGAACTCAGCACCTATTAAATGTGAGGTATTTTGACGACACTTGAGTTTTACCGCAGGTTTCTAGAGATAGTTCCCTTTATCGTTGTTTTCCTGTTCGTATATTATTTTACAGTGCTCCCCTGGGGTAAGTGAACTTTGAATTCATGGCATTTCTGTCTCTCTCACATATATACAGGAGTTCCAGCAGTACTCAACAACTTAAACTGGTCCTGGTCAACTCAATTTATCCTGACGACCGTCATTACGTCCTTATGTCATTTCTTATATATTGAGTCTTCTTCCTGAGCAGGAAAAACTGGTATCTGGTTGCTACTCTGGCCATTTTAGCAATACTCCAAATTACAATTGGCATATGGACGTCTGTAGATGGATTGAATGGTCGGTTTGTGAGGGATTTTCGCAGTAAGTACCTACTATTGAGCGCAATACTACTGGTGTTTAGATGAATGTTGGATAGATTTTAATGTGAGCTGCTCATAATCTATCATTCATTATAGTGATATTCCCTTATGACTCACTAAGGGGCTTGCAGACTGATGAGATTGCACACGCTCACTTGCTCGGAATACCCCTAGCTTACTTATTGAGGCAAGTCCAATCAGTGTACTCAATTATTCCACTAGATCCTAACTTGACACCCTGGCAGTGCTTCAATTTGCGACACATTACTTGCAGTGGCTTCGGTGTGGTACCTCATCGGCAACCGGAATAAATAGAATCGGTAAGGTCCATATATATTGTCGAGCTCGTTAGCTTGCTTATGGGTCGTCGCTACAGGGGATTACTGGATAAAGTACTTGTTTATGCAATTGGTGAGAGTGTCCTCTACGAGAGAATATTCTTTAATGTTGAGTGAAATGCAATCGTTCAGGAACCGGTGCTCTGGCGGGGTAAGTGAATGCTACTTTTCACTAACACTCTAACACACTGTTTTTCTTTCTGGTGTTCTCTTCTCTCCAGTTTATGTGTTTATTTAAATTTAGCTGCTGTGAGTCTCTAATCCGACCCAAGTTCGTGGCTTCAACTAATGGATCGAAAATCTATTACTTATAGTTTGTCACCTTCCCAACCGAATTTCTCGATCTCGCTGTCAATTTTCCACTAGGCCTAGGTAAATAGGTCTACTTTATCGAAAATTGAGTTACCTCTTAATTGTACGCTTTATTGGTCCCATTAATATTCTACAGCAATTCTATCCTTTCGTCTCTAAACGCCCGACGTTCCTTGCAAAAAAACTGCCAAGACGTCTACCTGGTTCGGTACCTCGCCGCCTCTGATAAATGATCCTGCTTCCTCACCCGACGGAAATGTCAGCATCATGGCGGTGTTTCCGCGTGCCAGTGAACAGCCTAATAGATCAGTGAGTGTTTCAATTAGAGGATTCTTAGTGATTTAATAAAGATTCCCGGAATTTACAGGAATGCGACATTCAAGAAGTGACTTGTGGAAGTACCGAGTGCGACGATTCGGAAGCCTTCAAACCTTCAAATTTCAGCGAGAAATGCAGGTCCAGACTAATTAGGACATTTGAATGCGTTTTGCTATTACACTTTACTGTACTTTACAAACTTAATGATAATATTCCCTGTGTTGAAAAGAAAATAATTTGAATATGAATGTTTTCCGCTTCAGTAAAAAATTATAAGAATACAATAATCTACGGTACATAGATACATAAGCATAAAGTAACACATTTCCGCTTCAGTTACAAAGAATAAGAATACAATAATCTGCGGTACATAGATACATAAGCATAAAGTAACACATTATCTCTGGATAGCTCAGTTGGAAGAGGGTCAGACTGCAATGGTTACTTCATGAGAACATCGTATCATCTGAATGTCTCTAGTTGGATCCCGGTCTTATAGAGTGGTCTTTTAATTTTTCTATTTTCTTCGGCCAGTGGACAGTGCTCCACGCGATGACTGGCAGCCTCACCTAGTATTCAGCTCTTTGCGAATCCATAATTTATTCCCACAGCTTTGTGCACTAGTAGATATCTCAATCACAGATGGAAGAAGTTGACTGAATTGATGAGACGGGGTAGGGCGATGTAGTAGGCGAGTAGTAACCATAAGGGGGAGTGACTCCCCTTCCCCCCTTTGCCCTTGAATTTCATGATATTAATTTGTCGAAGTATGCCTAAATTGATACAAAGGGTATGCGAATAGGGTGACGGATTTATCTGAAACATAACGTATCAGCTACTAAAGGCTCCTGGTCAACGAACGCAAGCTATTCCGTTAGACACTACTTTAAGGCCCAAAACAAAGATGCTCTAATATTAAAACTAACCTCGTAATTTACACAAATTATTCGAGATAATACTCGTTCCCGACTGATTCCGGACACTTAAACTTTAAGTCACTTCGTGGATTTTTCAGACAGCCTGGATGCCGGGAATCTGCCACACTACATATAAGATGACCAGAGAAGGCCTCAGATTCTTTACTGATACCATCTCGGTCATATTCAGTCTGATGATGTCTACTAAATACATCGTCTCACCTCCTAGTCTTTCCGAGTCGAGGTCTGCTGGGGATCCCAAGGGAATCTGGACCCTCGATTGTTCAATCCCAACAACTTTATCAGTGAGCGAATAACAGAGGCAGCCAAAGAATATAAATACTGCTCACCTAGACACTGCGCGTTAGAATGCCAGAAGATATCGCTTCAAGTTTACCGTCAGTTTGCATTTCGGATTGGTCTGATGAGCCGCGGTCCACATATATCTGCTATCGAATAGAGGTCGACATGGGAACTCTTTCCAAATTCATATAAAGGGTATACTCCGGAGTATGACAGACGTGTTCCAACCTTACGATGTCAAATCCTTGTATGAACCTACTCTTGTAGGATTGGTCCTCTCTACATTGTGTATTCTTTTCTACATTTGATGAGTATTTACTATACTATTTTTTCAGCCTTTTTGGACTTATGACTCTCTAAACCTTTCTTTACTATCAGCATTATCTCAATGATCTCACGTCGTTGAAATTTTGTGTTCCTTGTACGGTAAGTATGCGGATTAATTCGTTAAACGTCCTGACGCTTAATTCTTCTCACAGGCTCTTAGAGATAGCGAACCTTATCGTCGTTTTCCTGTCCGTCTACTATTATACGGTCTCTCACTGGGGTAAGTGAACTTGACTTCTGCGTACATACGTATTTGCATCCCACCGTTTATATGCGCATATATCATTAGGAGACCTAAAAGTGATAGAGCACCTGACGTGGTCCTGGTCCACTCATTTTCTTCTCAATAGCATTATCACAGCTTTATGTCAATTTTTTTGTAATATATCGTGTCTTTATCCTGAGCAGGAGGAACTGTCCTTTGATCGCTATTTTGACCTTTTATGGAATCCTCTAAGCCGCAATGGCTGTTTGGACATCTGTGGATGGCTTCAAGGGTCAAATCGAGAGCGATTCCTTAGTAAATATTTAATTGAATCTAGTATGGCACTGGCAGTCACCTGAACATATACAGATTTTAATGTGAGTTGCCGCGTAGTAGCGGTTTCTATATCTACTCACTGAAAGTTTTGGACTGATAAGAATGCATACGCTCGCTTGCTTGGAATATCTCTTGGGTACCTATTAAGATAGATACTTGTAGTTTTTTTCTTTTCTTTTTCAATCCCTCGCTCGTTATATTTCGGTGTATGCAGCGGTGCGATCTCCGACACATTGATCGCAGGAGCTGTAGCATGGTATTTAAAAGGCAATCGGACCAGATGGGATCAGTAAGGCATATAGTTACTATATTTCATAAATTTGGGTGGCTTATATGTACCATCACTGCAGAGGTTTAGTGGATACAATTCTGGTTTATGCCGTTGGTGAGAGGAGCCATCATCATGTGCGGGCATTTTCTTGCGTACTAAATTAATTGGGGTTTGTAATTTCAGGGACGGGTGCTCTGACAAGGTGTTCAAATACACTAATACACTCGCGTTTGCTCGCCTAATCTTTTCTAATCAGCTTACGTGCGTTTATATAAATGTAGCCCTTCTGAGAGACTCCCCTTGACTTCCCTTCTCCTCTTCATCCATTCAGACTAAACGCATAACAGTTTGTTGCTTACTCAACCAAAATCATTCAGCTTGTAAGTAACTTTATACTCGCTCATGGTACGCGATTCAAGAGATATATCTACTCCTTATCATAAACAACTCACAGCCAAATAGTATAAGCTAAGTCTATCCCCACATCCCTAAATGCGCCCCATGCGATACAGAACACGAAGATGCCTGCATGGTTCGGTACCTCATGCTCGTCAAACAACGATCCGGTGAGTTCATGTTGGCCCCCACCGGGGAATACGAGCATCATCTCGTTTGCGCATAGAGAGACTCAGATTATTAGTAGACTGGTGAGTATTTCATTTAGCCGTTAAACTTCTCGGGATCTAGACATAGCCTGAGGTGGATAGTCCAACGTACTAATTTAATCATAATCAAAATATAAATAGTGACTCACTGGTGCACAGGAGACTGAACTTCGACTCGGAGCTGTCCGTGGCTCACCCGATTAAAAGTTTCAAGATTCAGACCTAGCCGTTATGGAACACATCAACATATTATTGCTATGAGCTGGGGGCAGGATTTTCCCTCGAAAAAAAAAGGGCCGGGACTTAGTACAATATACTCTATCTCTCGGGATCACACAACCCTAGCGCTTTTCATCTCCTCTGGGTAGCTCAGTTGGAAGAGCGTCAGACTGTAATGGTTACTTCATGAGAACATCCTCTCATCTGAATGTCACTGGTTCGATCCCGGTCTTAGAGATTTATTTGGTCCCTTTTATTCCGTTTCTTTCTTTCTTTCTTTCTTCCTTTTTGTCTGGAGGAGGCGGAGGACTAACTGGCATGAGTATTTTAACTCGCACGGTAAAGGACTTGTGGACAGGCGGAATCAAAGGCGTCAAGTAAAGGTGTGGGGTCAAACTGCGACCCTTCAATAGGGTGTTTCACGGTTCATTTTTGAGGTTTTTTTTTTTTTTTGATATTTTGTTTGGATATCTTTCGAAAAAATGAGTTATGCAAAAACAGCTCAGAGACTCCTTTTACATGATATTTGCTAGAGTATTTTACCACACATCCTTTTTTGATAAATATCCAAAAAATATCCCGAAAACATTCCGAAAAAATGAACCGTGAACCGCCCTAATAGTAGCAGTAGAACTTCTCAGAGGGCACCTGCATGTCATTAGTACAATGTACAATATATGACAGGAGCCCACTATAGAGGCACCCAGCAGGCTACTGCGTAAGGTATATTTTTGTTTTATTCTTTGGATCACCCGGGGCACGGCGAACATTCTTTCATCGAATATTTTACTGGGACCCGAGGTGATCCGCTACCGCGGCGGATAGGTCGCAAGAGAGTATTAACATTCATCACCTCTAGGTAGCTCAGCTGGAAAAGCACCAGACTGCAATGGATACCTCTCATCTGAATGTCACTGGTTCAATCTGGGTCCCGGAGATTCCTTTGCTCCTTTTTATCGTCTTTCTTTCTTTCTTTTCTGAGGAGGAGGGAGAGGGAGAGGACAAATCGGCACGAGTGTTTTTACTCGCGTAGTACAGAACTTGTGGATAGGTGTCCATACTCGACAGGTAGAATTGAAGGCGCTTGGTAAAGGAATAGGCTCAAACTAGGACCGATATCTAGTAAAAGTAGAGACTTCTAAGAGGGCACCTGCATGCATTAGTACGGCTGTACAATATGTGACAGGAGTTACGTTCAATGCGTTGGATCTCACTCACTGCGCTGTAGCAGCTTCCGAGCTCGAGTCAGATCTTATTAGAAAAGCGAACTCGGAATCGGAAAGCTTACATTAAAGTCTTAGACTCTCGAACGCGGGAAGATTCGTTGAAGCATTCGCTACAGTACTGCTGATTCATCAAATATGGGAGCGATATTGGAATTAAAGTCCTTTGTGGAGAGTATATTTTCCCTGACCGCTTGAGAGGACTATCCTGTCATGATCAGAAGGAACCTGAGGGTCAGGGAATTTGGCAAATTTGGTGATATTTTTATTTTTATTTATTTATTTATTTCGCGCGTGCATTTGCTGTACCCGGGGAGCAGTCCGTTCCTTCAATTTCAACTCAAGTACGTACTCAGGACATTCTGGTGTAAGCAAAGTTGTACAGAGAGGAGTCAGAGAAATACCTTCTACGCCTGAATAAGGCTGAATTTAGTATACTGATAGGCATAAGTCCATGGCTAATAGCTATCTGAGGAGGGAGGGGCACGCCAGCATTCCCCAGTAAAATCATTGACAAAAGAGCCGTTGCGGTGGCCCTAGCGTCAGTGATCCAAGGAATAAAAACAGAATTATAACTTAGAACAGTAGCCTGCTTGGGCTACCATCATGGTGCCTCTACAGTGGGCATCCATCCACTCACAGACTTGAATTCGAAAGCGATCCTACAAATACGCACGTTTATGGATACAGGGAAAGACAGAATAAAAACTATAAAAAAACGATACATCCATGCTGGCACACACTCAAAAAAGATAGTCATCGTGCGGTACAGAACTTTATGGATAGGCGCGCATTTTCGACAAGCGGAATCAAAGCTCAACGGCCAGCGGATTGGGTCAAACTAGGACTAATACATAGTAACAGTAGAGGACCCTGAGAGGACAGCTGCATGTTAGTTAGTACGACGTACAACTTATGACAGAGGTCTTCTGAGGATCCGCCATCAAACGGTCCCCCAATAGGCCTACTGTCGTAAGGTTTTTATTTCTTGGATTGCAACTAATACTATTAATAATCGCTGAAAGAGTTGTCGTGGTGCCCTTATTATTATTATTAGTGTAAAATAATCGCTGGAAAAGTTCTCGCGGTGCCCCTATTAATATTATTAATAGTACCAGTTGTAATCCAAGGGATAAAATAAGAACGTTACAGCAGTAGCCCACTTGGGGAGCCATTATGGTGGATCTGGTTGCGGACTTCCGTCACAAGTTGTACATCGTACTAAGTCGTGCAGATGCCCGGCCAGACCCTCTACTGTTACTAGATACTAGTCCTAGTTTGACCCAATCCGTTGGCTGTTCGGCTTTGATTCCGCTTGTCGATTATGCGCGCCTATGCATAAAGCTCTGTACCGCGCGATGACTATCTTTTTGGAATGTACCAGCATGTGTCCCAGATAACTATTGGCCATGGGCTTACGCATACAATTCAACTTCAGGTGCAGAAGGTATTTCTCCAAGTCCTCTCTCTGCAAATTAATTATACACTTTGCTCACAACAAATTATCGCAAAGTAGCGCAATACTTAAGTACTTGAGTTTGTTGAAATTGAACTTGTTCAAAAGAGATACTACAAATACCCACGTATATAGGATACAACAGAAGACGAAATAAAAATGAAGAATTGATAAATACATGAAGATTCTAATCCCACATACACACCCAAAAAGATCACAATAGTCCATCTCGTCTCTGGAATCCCCCCAAGTTCCCTGCCTTCAACCCCTCCATAACCCCCCCCATCGCAATTCGCCGCACACCACCCCCTACGTAACCGTAACAATATCGCCCTTCCCATCCCTAATAATCACGACCTCGCACTCGAGGCTCTCCCCGGTGTCCAAACACACCACACTCGTCATATCCAGCGGGTCCGTCTTGACGCCGCGCTTCTCCATGAAGGACCGCCCCAGGATCACGTCGAAGTGCGCCTCCTCCGCGAGGTAGACTGTGTGCGTTGTGGTGGTGCGGCCGAGGGTGAGGGGCCATTGGCCGATGCTGTGAGGGGGGGTTAGTAGGTGTTTTGGTTTAGGAAAGCGGGATATAGGCAAAACATAAAGAGATGGGGGGAATGAAGGGGAGTGGATAGAATGAAACGAAACGGAATGGAATGAAGGAGAGTATACGCACTTAACAAGCCCCCCAAACCCATACCTCCCCACCTCCGCATCCCGCGGCACAAACCCATGTCTCCTCGCAAACCCCCTCGCCATATACACATGCCGATACCCCTCCTTCAACAGCATCCGTACGTCCTCCACGGGGCCGACCTTCCCAATCACGGTCCGTACGCCATTCGACGCGTGGAAATTCTCGAAGTCTTTCTTGTGTTGCGGGATGGAGGGGGCTGTGGAGGCTTTGGTTTTGCCGGATTTGCGGGAGCGGGTAGAGGGGGCGCGGTGCGTTGAGGGGGCGCGGAGGGAGGGCGAGTAGGGCTGGGCGGGGGAGGG
>KN837432.1:34714-46888 GCA_000827215.1 Sphaerobolus stellatus SS14 | reverse complement strand
GGGGGGCGGAGGGGTTTTTGAAGTGGAGGGTGGGGAGGGTGTTCGTGTTGGTGTTAGGACCGGGGATTTGGAGGGCGAGGGAGGGTGCAGGCGAGGGCGAGATGGGTGAGCTGGATGTGGAGGGTTGAGATGGTTGGGGGTGCGGCTGTTGTTGGCGCCAGATGAATATTGCGTAGTCTGAGTCTGGGGACGAGAACGTTGATGTTAGGTTTAATACATACACATATAATGGAGGGAAGGGTAGGGAAGGGTAAGGAAGGATAAACACACCATCATCCAAATTCCACACCGTCCCATTCCACTCATACTTCAACCACCCAGGGCCGACTCGCGCGCCATCCGCACCGGTGTTGGTCTTCCTGCTGAGCTTGCCGAAGAGAGTTTGGAGGTTTTCTTGGGTTACTGTTCATGTAACCACCACAAAGGCAACGTAGCATAACAACAGCATAGTCGAGCAATTCAACAATTCAACGATTCACATAACAAGTAATAAGAGCAGAATAAGTAAGCTGACAAATATGTGAAAGGGAGTAAGTGACTCACACGAATGCTGAATCGCAAACGACGTCGTCGGGGTATGCACCTCCACAATCGAGGGCACGCCAGGGTGCGTCTGGATAGGGGACGTAGCCTGGATATACGCAGGGGGTGCGGTGCTTGTCATTGATATCTGTGTCCCTGTTGTGTATCTCAGAATCTAATGGGTATTCAAGAGGTTTAAGTACGTTGTGGACGGTGACAGCAAGGGACGGTATACTCGCGTCGCGACGGGTAACACACTGAGCAACAACGTCACCGACCGCCCCAGACCCAGCACCAAGTCCACATCGCCGGGTCCTCTTCCCACGCCCATCCCCCTATATAAACCTGTGCTCGCGCCAACCCTGCTCTTCTTCACCGCAAGCCTTTAGACAGTACTCAGCGTCCGACTCATTGTCACGGATAGCTGGGTGATTGGGTCTGCGGAGAGGGATGCTGTGCGTCCGTGTCTTTTCTGGATGGGGACGTGCGATGCGGCGGGGGGTTTGACTCTGTTTTTTGCAGGGCTCGCTAGGGTTTTTTTCTCGGGCGGGGTGTCAGGCCTTTTGTACAGACTTTTTGGTTGCTTAATATGACTTGTTATTGCCTTATGTTCTTTGTGGTCTGTATGAAGGTTTCGGTGTTTGTGGTGCTCGAGGAGACGAGTTTTTCTTGTACATCTCGCAGCCCGTCCAACGACCGTCCAAGCTGTCAAAAACTTTCATAGATGTTTTCCACCCAATGCATATTGTTTTGTGTATTGGGTATTGTGGAGTTTTCAACGTCGAGCTCAAGCATGGCCGGAATGTGGTCTTCGTCTTTCTACACCATAAATGTTTTGCATTTGTGGTCAAGGGTATCACCGCAAGCCTTCAAGGATTATCAACTATATTGTCCTTCTCTAAGTTTTCCAACTCCTCCAACTCCCTCTCAACCTCCTCCATCCTCCTCAACACCTCCTCCCTCTCCTTCACCAACCTAGCCAAATACTGCTCATCCGTTATTCGTTTTAGCGGAAACACCTTCCCTATCCCATCCAATATATTCTCTGAAAACGTCCTCTCGGGCACATCATTCCCAAATGGATGTTGGATCCCTTTGTGTTCAGAAACGTACTTGATGCGAATGACGTTGGCTTCGTTCCATATGAATTGAATGACACTGCTGAAAAGGCCGGCTGTTATGACTCCAGGGATGATTCCAGCAGGTCCACCTGCGAAATGAAATATACGTCAGAGTGAGAAAGGAGGCATCATGCACACACGTACGTCGCATGACATTGAGCAACGCGCCAGTCATGCCGCCAGCCAATGCGGTATCCGGTATCTTGTGGTACCTCAGCTCGTGGAACGACACTGGCACAGGATACACGCTGTCGGGTTTTTCGCCTCTTGCATTCGCCCACTCACGTCTCCGTTCATAGATAGGAAACGGAAGCAGCTTGACGAGTAGAGGAGCTACTACATATTCGCGGGTCGCTGGAGGGAAATGAGGAGGAGGCCACGGTAGATGACGTATTACGGACCGAAAAAGACGAGGGCGACGAGACCACTGTTCACGGCAGACATGCCAGCGAGGGCGAGGGGTTTATGTCTCCTAAACTTGCCATAGGAGGCTCCGAGGGCTGCTCCTGTGAGGGCTGTGAGGGATGAGTGGGTGGGAGGGGTGCTGGGAGACGGTGGACTTGCAGGTGAAGAAGATGCCCTTGAATACGTCGGAAGGTCCGTCAGGGTCCATCTCCTATGCCAGCAGGAGGAGTGTCTGCAAAGTGGCAAGCCGGTGATCGAGTCGGCACTCAATTCAAACTCCGCGCAGCCTCTTCACTCCTGTCTGCCATCGACGACACCGACGACGAGCAGCGCGATGCTGACCCGCGTCTTCCCGTTCCCGCCCCTCTCCCTCCGCGCATCCCGCCGCGCCTATTCCGTCTTCTCCTCCAAACCCGGCGGCGGCCGCTACTTCAACAGCGCAAAGCCCCACAAGGTCGCTCCCGCCACCGCCCACGCCGCGAAACCCTCAGATGACCCCGCCCCAGAAGACGCTGCACTCTCCGTGGAAGAGTCACCAAATACCACCCCCCTCCCGCCGTCGCCCTCCCTCTCCCCGCCCCTCCCGACACCCCGTGCGCCCCTCCACCCCTCTTTCTCAGCGCAGACGTATCCCCTCCACCAGTTTTTCGCCCTCCACCGCCCCCTCCTCCAACTCTCCTTACCCAGCACAACCTTTTTCGAAACACCCTCCATTTCATTCGACCAGCCCCCGCCGCCACCGTCTTCACAGCAGCAGCTGCACGTCCAGCCCACGACGACTTACCAAACCCCGTTCGCGGGCACGTCCGAATCCGCCGATGTGGAGCAGAATCCCGATGCGGATGCGGATGCTGCAAGGCAGCTCGCGAGGGCCATCGCGCTGAATAGAGTGAGCAGCACGGTCGACTGGAGAGAGACCCTTGCGAGGCTGGGGGACAAGGAGAGCATCGAGATGCTCATGATCCCCGTTGACTCCATTGACATGGACAGCACGAAGCGGAAGAGGAAGAGGAAGATGTCCAAGCACAAGTGCGTCTCCTTCTTTGTTTTTTATTGCTTTTTTTTTCTTTTTTTTTTTTTTTTTTTGGTTCCAGGAGGGTTGGGGGGTTGGTTTTTTTCTTTTTTTCTTTTTTGTTTTGGCGAATTTTTTTGTGGCTTTTCGCGCAGGCAACACGTGCGGAACGGAAGAAGTTGGGCAAATAGACGTCTCGAGCATGCATCCGTACCATTCGCATACAACCCATCTACTTATTCCAGCCCATCCATCATGTCGTATATATACATTAAGGGTAATCCAAATTCTGTATTCCGTATGCAAAATTAAGCTAAAGACAAGGCGTGAATTAAGACTATGGTACAATATGATATGGGTATAATACAGGGGTATATGACTCAAACGTCTACTGGTACGGCTTTGTGACAGTTAGTCCTGATGACTTTCGCCTTTGTCGTTACGGCCTTGCCCCTCTTCCGCCTTCGTTTGATCCTATCAGCCATCGTATCACCTTCCTCTTCCTCAGCCACTTCCTCCTCAAGCTTCACCTCCACCTCAAGCTTCACCTTCACCTCTACCTCCTTCTTCCTCCTTTTAACCTCCCTCTTGACCTCCACTTCCTCCACCTTAACAACCGCCTTCTCCCCCAACATCAACACCTCCCCTTCCTCCTCCCTCTTCCTTTTCCTCCCCTTCGGACTCGGCGACTCCGGCGTCGTAAACCTCGGTGGCGCCCTCCTCCCATACGCAGGACTCGTCCATTCCAACGCAACCTCCTTCCCCTCCACCTTCCCCTTTGCTTTAGCCTTTTCAGGCGAAGGAGTCGGAAGACCGTACATCGCGAATGATTTGAGGTCGGATGTGAAGAGCACCTGAAGATCATCGATTAACCATAAGCATTTGAATTGTACGGGCGAAGGAAGCTGAGAGGAAGAGAAATAAGACTCACCGAATGCGCCCACCCCGCATACGCCCCCCACACACCCGCCAACTTCATCTGCACCTCATCATACAGCTTCGGCGTCATCGTCACCTTCTTCTCCCCCCCGGGGCTCCCGCGCAGTCCATAATGCTTAATCGCAATCTTATGCACGTGTGTGTCGACCGGGACGACATCATGCTGTACCACCAACAAAATCATCAGTAAGTAACGTATACAAAGTAAGACTCGGGCGAGGGAGAAAGAACCCGCATAGACTGCGCAAAGAGAAAAGAGAAAGAAAGGAAACCCACCTTATCCAAACTCATCAGTAACACACAATCTGCGACCTTCCTCCCCACCCCTACAAACTCCAGTAACGCCGCCCTCGCCTCCGCCGTGTCCGTCTCCCTTAGCCCTCTTAAGAACTTCTCCGGCCCCTCGCCCGCCCCGTGTGCGTCAACGAGCATCTGCGCCGTACGCTGGATGTATTCGGCGCGGTAGCCGAACCCGAGGGCGCGGAGGGTGGAGGAGACGGAGGGGGACGCGAGGGAGGTGGGGGGTGGGAAGGGATGGTATGTTTGGGGGGTGGGATTATTTGCAGAGGAGGTGGGGGTTGAAGGGGAAGCGTGCGGGGGTATGGAAAGTGCGGGCGAGAAATGCGTGCAGAGGGATTGCACCATTTTTGAGATTCGGGAGATGTGGTTGTTTTGGGAGCAGATGAACCTATTAATCAATGAATCACATTAGTTCATGTCCCGAAAATAATGAGGAATGAGAGAATGAGAATGCGAGAGAGAAAGAAAGAACATACGAAATCAAACACTCCCACGGATCCTGCCTCAATATCCTTATCCCCTCAAATCTTCCCCTGAAATTAACGCGCGCAAAGACGGGGTCGTGTCGCGCCCATTCGGTGTAGAGGCCCACGAGGTTGGTCGAGAGGGAGAAGTAGTCTTGGATCCAGGCGAGGGTGGAGGCTTCGGGATCCACTTCTGCGTCTGCGGAGGGAGAGGAGAGAATATGTGGAGGGGCAGCAGGCGATGAAGTGGATGCGACGGCGGAAGGTGAGGAGGAGGAGGGTGTTAATTTTCGCTTTTTGAGTCGAGGGGGGGTGGTCGACGTTGTGGTTGCCGTTGCAGCGTTTGAGGTTGGAGAGGGGAACAAAGACCGATAATATATCGCCTCCTCATTCTGCCGCAAACAAACCACCCTATCCCGTAACGCGAATCGATACTCCGTATTCATCAGCTCGCTCCACCCTCCCCTTCTACTACTCTTCGCGTTCTTCGGCTTCACGATAAACGGGTCCTCATCTTCACTCTCCGTCTCCGTCTCCGTCTCCGTCTCCTGCAGTTCATCCTCTAATTCATCCCATTCATCCCTCTCCTCGCCCTCATTCGACGCGTGGAGCGGAATGGGACTATCCAGAATGATCCACCGAAATGATTGACCGCATTTAAGGACAGCCGCGAGAGAGAGCTGCGCAATGGGGAGGGGTATGGCGCGGTAGCCCTTTAACTCGCGGGGTCGGGGCACCACTGGAAGCGCTGGTGGGGACATCGCGTGGGTATACGTATAGAGACGTGCGATGGTTTTGATTTGCGCGCGGATGGGTATGGGAAATCTGGGTAGGAAGAGAGTGGACAAGAGAGGTGAGACGCGCTTGGACAACGCGTGCATGTGCCAGTGGGCGTCTAATGCGCTAATTTACGGTGGCAGTTGTTTAGATTCTCACGCGTGGTGGGTTTGCTTTCTTTTCTTTTCTTTCTTTCTGGGGGTGAACTTAGGAAATTATACCCGGGTCGGCTACAGCAAAAGAAGATGCAGAGAGTGTTAATATCCACTAAGCCAGATTTCTCCTTAAAATTACAGCTATTATGCACGCGTCCGCGCCCAGTAACCACAAGAAAGAAATGGAATGAAAGTTCAGAGCGTTCCAAACCCAAAAGAGTAGTATAACGCAAAAGAAAAAAAACAAATCTCCGAGACCGGGATCGAACCAGTGACATTCAGATGACACGATTAAAGATATCCATTACAGTCTGACGCTCTTCCAACTGAGCTACTCAGAGACAATAAATGTTAATCCTTGCGTGCAATTACGAGGGGTAGTGTACATAGCATGTGTATTGCGGATCCTTAGGGAAGATCTCTCAAGTTGTTACTCGTCGTGAAAAAACATATACTTCAGTCATGACGAACAAGTTACGAAAGATATTAATCTCAGAAAAATCGATAAAAAGAATGCATTAAGCAAGAATTGAACTCGCGGCTAGTCGATGGCAACGACTAAGGTTACCACTACCCCATTAATGCCCTAGGATGTAGTTCTGGGCTCTCAATTTGCTTTATGTATTGGGTACCTAGATAAGCAAGGACCTTCAAATAAAATATTATCGTGACACTTGGATATACATAAGCGGGTACATTTCGACTATCCTTGAAATTTCCTCAGTTCCCCGTTCTTATTCCAGTACCAGATCTAATCAGTGTCACCAACAGCGGCTGAGGTTCGAAATTTGACTCTGGGCAATTCCTTCAGCTCGATACCAATTTCTAGCGCACTTTCCTGTAGATTAATGATTTTAACGGTTTTCTATTTTGCACTAGCACCGCTTAGTTAGATGATCTACTTACTGATTCCCTAGTAACAGTCTTAGACTTTTCACGTGCAGGACTATTCCATGTTGGCAGAGCGACATCCTGAGGGGTGCCCGGGCTTGAGTTACCGAACCATGAATGCATATTGGTGTTTTGTAAGCCATGACGCGCGTTTAGGGATAAGAGGATAGAGTGTGTGTAGGCTATTTGTCATTAGGTTGCGAGTTAATGTTTGTGGTAATCAATAATACCTCGACCAAGCGGGAAGCTGATTACGAGGGTGAAGAACTGGGCTGGGTAAGCAACGAACTGTGGGTCGAGGGGAGTGTTAAGGGGATATTTACTCGATGTCAGAGTCATGGGACTCACAAGGGCTAGATTCCAGTAGACTAATATACTGGGAACGATGGAAATCCAAGTATAAAAAAATGCAGATCATTTAAATACCTTGGCAGAGCACCAGTCTCTGAAGGAGTCGATTTCATTCAGTACATTACATTGAGAGTGTGTGAATGAATCATCTCACCGGCAGCATAGAAAAGGATTTTTTCCACCAACCCTCTGCAGAGACTTAAATAAGTGAACGAGATTAACTAAATATATAATATGTCTCACTGATTCCATTTAGTCCGAATGTCTTTGTAATACCATGTGACAGTCCCTGCGATCAATGTGTCGCAGACCGCAGCGCTATGAAGATCTGATGAGAGACTTGGGGAGATTGAGCATAATAAGAGCGTATACCTCAATAGATAACCAAGAGGTATTCCAAGCAAGCGGTCATTTGCAGACATATCAGCCTGCACCTTCAACTTTCTCCGTGAGTGGATCAAGTAAAGATCACGACACCGCAACTCACATTAAAATCTACAAAGGTTTCAGCTAAATGCCATCACACCTCATAAAATACGCTCACCAAGGAAATTTCTCATAGTCTGGCCATTTAATCCATCAACAGATGTCCAGATACCCATTGCAGCTTGTAGGATTCCAAAGAAAGTCAAAATAGCGACCAAAAGCCAGTTTCTCCCGCTCAGGATATAAACGCGGTATATAAAGAAAAATTGACAGAAGGCTGTGAGAAAACTGTTAAGAAGAAATTGAGTTGACCAGGACCATGTCAGATGCTCGATCACTCTCAGATCTCCTGGTGATATATGCCCATATAAATAATAAATGGGTGCCGAGACGTAGAACCCAACGTTTACTTACCCCAGCAGAGGACGGTATGATAATAGGCGAACAGGAAAACGGCGATGAGATGGGCTATATCTAAGAGCCTGTAGAAAAATAAATAAAGTGTCTGGATATTCCGTGCTTGCAAGATTCGCATACCATACAAAGAACACATAGAATTTCAACGACATAGGATCTTTGAGATTGAGATAATCTCGATAGTAAGAGAACGTTTGGTAGGTCACGAGGCCAGAAAGACTGCAGAATTTTATATTGACAAACATTCAGTATACGGATAAATGAACACGTACAATGCAGGGCAGACCAGAGTAACAAGAAAAGTAAGACCGTTATCAATGGGAACGAAATCTATATCTGCCATAAATGTAATGATTATGGGTTCAAGCTGCAGAAGCTAGATTATAAGGGCTGTGGCAAAAGTAGACAATGACTTATATAGTTTGCAACGTAGTATGTACGTCAGAGGCAGTGTAAACAAATCAATGTCAATATATGTCGATGGAGTATATTTGACGCCGCCCCTGTTATCTTGATGATGTTGGATGGTACACCTGATAGTGACTGCGGTCCACTTTCTGATGTTCTTTTTCACTAAAGATAGTAGTACGGAGTTCGAGTTCTCGCTCCTCGTGAAGGTCACAAATGATGTAATAAACGAGGCAAATTATTGATCTAGTGAGAGTAACGACGATATCTAGTACCGAATACACTCGCACAGTGACATGCTTACTAGGAAAATTAAAGTTCTATTTAACGCATATTTCACCGCGGATTCTTTGAGCGGAATGCGATGTATCGGCTGCCACTGTTTCCCAGCCCTCATTAGATTGGTCAACTTGAGAGTTAACGCCGACTCGGTGCAAAGAAGTGAAAGGACTGCGCCCATCGAAAATAGCAAAAGAACCCTCTCCGGAACTGAGATCGAACCAGTGACATCCAGATGAGATGAGGTATCCATTACAGTCTGATGCTCTTTCAACTGAGCTTACCCAAATATATTAAACTTCCGGTTTAGTTGTAATCTTACCGCGAATCATGCAGTCTTGATCATAATAGTTCTTACTGAATGTCTGGCCTTCGATTAGAAACTGCAAAGGACATTTCCATTGAGGACGTTTACATCGTAGCACAATAGGAGTATGCAAGCCAACTTTCGTGACACAAAATTATAATTTCTCGCTATAGAGCTTGGCTGCCTCCAGATCTCGCTGAGAGGTACCTTGGAATTCGCTTTCCTGTCAAGTCAGGTTTATGTCAATCGGGCCTTGACTCCTTTAATTGAAATACTTACTAATGTACCAGTTTCCCTCTGCGCAAATTCGATAATGCTTATACTCGGAAATCCCAAGTCATCTCCTTGATTCTGAGGATGACCTGACAGTGTGGGATTGAACCACCCGGAAGGCATATGGGTATTCTGTAAGCTATGGCGGGCGTTCAGGGCTGAAAGGATAGAATTGCCGTAGACTATTGGGCATCATGATATATGTCGACGACATAGTCAGATTATTAATAGGGGATGTGTCAGTTTAGCGTAATAAAATGTAAATAAGTAGTAAATACCTAGGCAGAGCGGAAAGTGGAGCGTGAGATTGAAAAATTTAGTTGGAACAGCGATAAACTACAAAGTTATTGGGTTTCGATTTATGAGTTACATAAAGTTAGCTTCTCGGATTCGACCGAATCAGGAGACTCACAACGGCTGCATCCAAATAAACACAAATACTGTTAAAAAAGCATTTCAGAAGGTAATACGGCTGAATTTGTCAAACATTGAACAAAAAATAGTCAAATACCTCGTTACAGCACCAGTACCTGAGAGAACAATCCGCTTTAGACTCTACTCACAAGGAGTATATTACAAAGCTTCTCACCAACTGCAAAAACAAGTAATTTATCCAGTAATCCTCTACGGTGGTGACCCGTGTAAGCAATGAAATTCTCAATATAATGAGTGTGTCTTACCGATTCCATTTAGTCCGACTCCTCTTCAAGTACCATGCTGTAGACCCTGCGATCAATGTATCACAAAGAGCGGCGCTGCGTAAATCGATAGTAATAGATTGGTTAGGATATAGTACTGGAAAGACTCTGGCAGTACACCAATAGCAATATGATAATGTACCTCATTAGAGCTGTGAGGGTTATTCCAAACAAACGTGTGCGTGCACCCTGATTATTCTTTGAACCCCTCAGTAAGTAGATCAAATGAGGTAGAACCATGAGCAGCTCACATTAAAGTCTGTAAATATTTTAGCGAAATATTATACATGATGTAATAAGGGGAGTTAAACGGTATACTCACTGGAGTAATCCAATATACTTTGCCCGCTGGATCCAAGAATAGATATCCAAATGAACATGGCAAGGTTGGGTATTCCTAAAATGGTCAAAATAATAATCAAACACCAGTTTCTTCTGCTCAGGATAAAGACTCGGTATATGAGGAAGAATTGACATAATCCTGTAATAAGGCTGGTGGTGATAAATTGCATTGACCAAGACCACGTGAAATGGTCCATTACTCTTGAATCTCCTATATCTATATAAGTAACGGGATAGAACGGCACAGAATTCAAAGTTCACTTACCCCAATGTAGCACTGTATAATAGTAGACAAGCATAAAAATGACGATGACATGGACTACTTGTAGGAACCTGTGGTAAAATACGTATCAGATTAGCTCACGTTTGATTTTAATTCACATACCATATGATAAACACGTAAAGCTTCAACGACGTAGGGTCCTTGGAATAATTTCGGTAGTAAAAGAATGTTTGGAGAGTGACAAGACCACAAAGGCTGATAATCATTAGTAAACATTCGACATTTGAATAAAGTATGCATACAAGGCAGAGAGGACCAGCCCCACAAGAGCAGGACCGTACAAAGGTTTGAGATCGAAAGGTGGGGCGCCGGCGTCTGTCATACTTTAAATTCTGTCCTGCGGCCGTCTGTAAGTATGCCTAGTTGGTAACAACAGCAGACATTGGCTTATATAGTTCGAGGTAATTCATACGTCGAACGTTGCATCAGATCACACCATCAATTCACATGCTGGCAGGACAGAGGGTTCTTCCTTCTAATGCATATTGACCTGAGGTGACCTGCATGCCAAAGGAAGTCTTGACAGCCACTGTTGTCCATTCTCGTTTGGATTGGACGAATTTATTTTGGAAGAAGCTAGTAGACTGTATCGAGACTGCAGACGACTAAGTATCTCAATAGACGAAGAAGCTACATCAACAATCTGAATCAGGTTCTTCGGCTTATATGAGGGCTCCTAGTGGCTCCAGAAGTAGTGTTGCCGCAGTCTGGTTTTGGTTCCGGACCGGACCGAGACCATCGGTCTGGTCCAAAATAGCAACGGTCAATAACCGAACCATTTTCCATTGGTCCCGTCCGGTTAAAGACCGGTCTCGGCCCTTAGACCAATCCCCATTAGCGCTTAAATTATATAAATAGTGTCGTAGACCATCAATGAGGTCCATGCCTGAGAATAAAACTTCGAAACTGAAACTAAAATTCATGTAACATATCTTGAGATTTTAGGGTCAATATTTAGAGGAAGAAAGCTAATGGATGATAGTACAAGTAACTATTTACTAAATTTCATCCCATTCATCATCATCATATCCATCCATGTCATCTATGTTGATGTATTCACAGTCCTCTTGATCAGCACCTGGTTGTTCACCATCACGAATGTCCCCTTCAGCCCCTTCATCATCATCATCACCTTCAGGAAGAAATTCCAAAATAGTATTGAGTTGTGTATCATCATTTCCCGACAGTAATGCCAAACCACAATCAAGGAACCGCTTATCCATTTAGATGTCCTCATCCATAACACACCATTTTTTGCTGAAATCCAGCTGATCTTTCTTGAGCATAAATTTGGCCATTTGAAGCTGCTCAAAAAGTGCTGGGGAAATACAGTTATGTCGGTGACAGTCTGTTTCACCTCCACCTGAAAAAACACGCTCCGAAGGCACGGAGGATGCTTGAGCAGGAAGGTAATCTAGAGCGAGTTGGAAAAGGTGTGGAAACTTGTCTTGGTGATCCTGCTGCTATGTTAGACACTGATAACCAATACAGATAAAATACATACCTGCCACCATTTGTGTTAAGCCCCGTGCTTAAGTGTCACAACACGTGACTTCATTTAACCTCTGCGAAGCTTCGGAGAAGGTCACATACCTTCGGAGAGCTTCGTTCGGACTTCGTTCGACTTCTATCTTACTTCGTTCAACTTCGCATCCCACCTCGTCTTCGTGTTCACACAACAAACCCTTTGCCCACATCCCGACTTCTATCTTGATCCCGAGGGCAACACCTTTGCCCACATACTTTGTTCTATCACTCTATCCGCTCCACTATTCCATAAGACTATTATTAGTCTTCCCCGGAC
>KN837432.1:11136-22140 GCA_000827215.1 Sphaerobolus stellatus SS14 | reverse complement strand
GCGAACGGAAATATGCCATAAGAAAAGATAAACGAACGGAAACAATACAAACGAAATAGGAACAGGTATGACGAAGTGTCATCTGTCAGAATAGAAGTAGTCTCGAAGTCCAATTGTGCCAGGTCCGGGGAAGACTAATAATAGTCTTATGGAATAGTGGAGCGGATAGTGTGATAGAAGGAAGTATGTGGGCAAAGGCATTGCCCTCGGGATCAAGAAAGAAGTCGGGATGTGGGCAAAGGGTTTGTTGTGCGAACATGAAGACGAGGTGGGATGCGAAGTCGAACGAAGTAAGATAGAAGTCGAACGAAGTCCGAACGAAGCTCTCCGAAGGTATGTGACCTTCTCCGAAGCTTCGTAGAGGTTGAGCGAAGTCACGTGTTGTGACAATTAAGCACGGGGCTTAACAAAAACATTATGAAAACCTTGAAAGTGCACCCTATTTTCTTAGGGTTTTTCATAAATTGCAGGAAAATCTTAATAAAATCAGGTTTTCTGTCAGTGTTTGAGAAAACACTGAGAAAATGGGGCTGACTTCTAATGTTTTCCTCATGTTTTGCTTGCAGGAAAATCTCTCATTGCTTCTTGTGTTAGAGAATATTGTAATTTGTCCTGGCCCCGATAATGATGTTAGAGCTGCTGCAGAAATTGTTCGGTTCCTCAAAACTGCCTGGGAAGTTGCTGACCATGTTAATATGTGGAATGACAACATTCCTTTCAACAACCCATCCAGCCCACCAGACCTCTATGAATGGATCCTCAGCACTGTGACTGTTAAGGGTGCCTTCATCCAGAGAAAAGGTGCACCTTTCCCTACTCATCACCTATACATCCACCCTCCGTTGAAGAGTTGTTGACAGAGCAAAAGTCCTGAAAACCTGTATGCAGTGGTCTTTGAAATCTGGACAACTAATACACAGTTGTACTATGCCAGTTGCGAGCCACAAGCAAAATAGAGATGTAGCAATGCTAACAGTCAATGAGTTGATAAAGCTATCAGACTCAAAAGACTTATTAGATATAGAGTAAAGCCTAAGCTTAAGAGGGTAGACGAACTGCAAACTGAGAACTTGTGATCTGGTAGAATGATGATATTGAGAGAAAAAGTGAAGTCTTTATATACATGAAGAACGCATAGCAAGCATAGCAATGAGGCAATACAAATACAGCATGCACAATCAAGAATTCAAAGAGATCGACTGTAAAGACTATGTCTTTACTTTGGTTTAGTTAGATCACACCTGTGAGTGACTGTTTACAATGAATGTATTCAGCTACTAAAAGTACAGGTATAAGTGACAACTGGTCGGTGCTTGTCGCTGACCCAGAATTATATACGAGGGGATTATGTAAGGTATATACTTTATGTAATAATATTATTATGTAACTAAGTGGACGCATATGCATCCATAGGAGTCCATAAGGACTTAGGCTAATTGACGTGAAGTCAATTCATTATATTGTACTAATATACAATAGACGCATATATGCGCCTCAATAGTAAGGGATAAGTAATAATCCCTTACACCCTCCCCCTTTTGACTGAGTAGGTGGGCCTACTCAAGATTGTCTGCATATAATTCTGCAGTGAGTTCCGCAGTGGACTCATGAACAGTTCCCTGGGGAACTAAGCTATCAAAGTAGCCTATACGTGCCCGTAGTTCATGGGCACCAGCAGGGGGGCAGGTGAGTGAACCTCTTTCTCCATAATCTAGCCTATCAGCTAGAGATGATGAGCCAACAGGAGGCTGGCTCAGAGTAGGTTCAGGATCAGACTCATCCTGATCCATAGGTTCCCCCACACTAGGGGGGAAGTAGTATGGGCTCTCCCGTATGAGGGGGAGCAAGTCATCATGAACGCGAAACTAGTTCATGAGACCTCCTTTCAACGAGGCGATCTCGTTGGTCCGGAGTTGGGAACAGAGAGTTACTTCATTCCATATGGTCTTTGTCACGTGTTGGACAAAGTAAGGCTCGAGTTTGTCTCGAGCCAAGTCAGGAGTGACCCCAGCCTCGCAGCCCAACCAGTAGGTGAAAGCTCGCCTATCAAATTTTTGGTTGCGATGTATTTTGTACCTCGCAGGGGTAGGGCTGCAGAGGAATGGGCTGTCATTCCTCTTCCACTGACCAGCAATCATCTGGTCCCATTTTCCAACTGTGGAAAATATGGGTTGGAGCAGGACCTCTGCTTCCACTCCACAGAACTTGGGCTTAATCAAGTTAAGCCAATACCAAATGTCGGCATCGTTGACATTGATATGTACACCTTCTAGTCGAAGGTTTTGAGGAATCCCAGAGGGATTCACATTAAATGTCTGGATGACATTTATCATCCAGTCGGGGTCATCTGGACGAACCATCAGACCCCTGGGAAAGCCAGGCAAGGACTTGGCATACTTGTCAATGCGGTATATGACTGCAGTATGGTCCGAGGACCGCTCATGAGGTGGGAGGGCTCTACCCTCAATATAGAGTCTGCACATCTCAGAATCATGGACATCGCTCTCCATGACCCAGTTGGACGCGCCTCTGAGTGCGGACTGATCCCAGCATTCAGCCCGTGATTTACCCAATGGCCTGGGTAATACTCCAGTGATGGAAGCGGGAGGATCAGCAATGATCCTTTTTGGGGTTGGGGGGAGGCGAGAGCCTCCAATAGCAGGAATGCCTGCTTCGTGAATGACCTTAGAGTTGTTCCGGGTCGACTTGCCCACAGGGCGGGCAAGTTTGGCAGGAGGACATGATGGCACATCCTGAGGGATCCCCTCAGCTATTGTAGAAAGACCTCCCAGGTCTTCATCGTCATCCTTGCCATCAGACGTGGGGATGTCACTGATGCGATACCCATTATGGGTCACCCAGTTAGCGTCTTTTCCGTAGAGGGCATATCGCGCCTTCCCAACCTAGTAATCAAGCTCCTGTTGAAGATGCTTGTTTTTGAGGACAATCTCCTTGTTTTGGGTAATTTGTCAGAATTACCCTTGATTTCTTGGAGTTGGGCCTCCAAGGATTGAACCTGGTTGTCCAGGTTCTTGATAGTGGCTTGACGAGCATCGAGCTTTTCGTAGAGCTCATTTATCTTGGTTCTACATTTTTCAGCCTTCTCCTTGGCTGATTGGGAAGTTTCTTTGAGGGTGTTGTAGTCCTCTAGTAGACGATAGTAATCACCTTGATACCTGACCAGCTCAGGTCAGGCTTCAGCCACAGCGTGGCTGACATCCTTCTCATTGAGACGAATTTTGTATGACCTTTTGGCGGCCATACAGTGGGATGCCAAGGCATCACAGATGGAGCAACCCATCTTGTGCTTTATTGCTACGAATCCAGGAGTGGATTCGATGACCCATTCCGTAGATGGGTCCAGTTTGAATGCCTGGATAGCACTCATGGTGTTGGTGGACGGGTCCACCTGCATGGGAGTGTTGGGCTCATTATCCATTGTAGTGGATACTGGTCAAGACATTTCAGGGAGTCTTGCAAATTTAAGCCTCATGGAAGCGGGGCTTGAATATTTTTATTGGCTTGCCGTGTATCGGCAAGCTGGCCAGAAGCCTGGTGCCATAGCACCTCAGTTCAGTTATTGGCTGAATGTCACATGTAATACACGTGATCATGATGCCCTCATTAGTGGCGTTGAGGCAATTGCCTGGTATTATTAATACCATGGATCTTGAGATACCTCTTGAGAGCTTCTAGTTTGTTGCTTTCATGCAACGGTTCCCAAGTGACATCACCTAGCGTCCACTTGACTTGGAAGTCAATCTTCTCGTTATTGGTCCATCAGTGTCCAATAATCTCATCGACGAACCATTCTTGTTCGTCACTCGCACCTAGTTCATATAAGGCATTCACTTCCCTATTAGGAAAGCATTCATCATCATTCTCAATATGAGAACAAATTAGTTTCATGTGGAATGTCAGGTGTATCCGACACTTCACTAATTCTGGAGGTAATTCAAGAATAACAGTAGACTTATTATTGTCTATCCTAAGGACCTTATATGGTCCTATGTATTTGGGGACGAGCTTTCACACTTGTCCTTTAGGCATACTTAAGTTTGCCATGGATAAGTAGATGAGGTCATCTACTTTATATATAGGAGGTTCTCTCCTATGCCTATTGGCAAAGTGTGTCTGTTCAACACGCTTCTCAATAATAGCATCATGGGCTGTAAGTTCCATTTCGCTTGTTCAGTGAACTGTTGAATACCTCAGTAGTTTGAGGTCATAGTCGTATTGACTGAAATATGGGGCATGTACCCGTATATTAATTCGAATGGTGCGAATCCTGTAGTAGCACTAGTGCTACTGTTGATGGCAAATTCTACCATCAGGCATTTTTCAGCCCAATCCTTTTGATCACCTTTGACCACTGCTCGTAGTATTTGAGCAATAGAATGATTAGCTTGTTCTGTAGCACCATCCATTTGAGGGTGAAAGGCTGTTGACATCAACAGCTTGGTTCCTAGGAGTCGATGTAACTCCTTCCAGAATATCAAAGTAAACTTCGAGTCTCTATCGGATACAATAGATGTTGGTAGTCCATGTATGCAGACTACCTCTTGGAGGTAGATCCATGCTACCTCCTTGGCTGTTACAGTGGTCTTTGTTGGGACCAAGTGCGTCTGAGACGTCAGACGATCTATTATGACTAATAAATAGTCATGTCCATTGGACAAGGGTAGTGGTCCAACAAAATCCATACCGATGGATTCCCAAGGTTGTTTGGGAATTGGTAGTGTGTGTAGAAGCCCAGTAGGCTTCTGATTGCTAGACTTGATTGTCTGGCATCTTCCGCAGGAGCTGCAGAATGCTTCTACATCAGCTGTCATTGACGGCCACCAGAAGGATCCTTGAATGTATTTCAAGGTTTTGAAAGGACCGAAATGTCCTATTGTTTGGTGAGCTTGGTCGGTCAGTACTTCACTGATCTTCCTTCCCCTCCAAAGAGTGTTCCTCAGGATGCATACAACTGAATGACCAAGGCCGTTCTTAGTCCAAAGGAGCTCGTCCTTTAGCGCAAATTGCGGATGTGCCTTCACATCCAGAAGTACTCTTGCACAGAGAGTACTGTTGGTATATGCAGGTATGAATACCTGCTTTAGGTTGATATCTGTCTCAATTTTTGCTTTGAGTGGCACACCATCAGCACCAGACTCTATAGCGAGGACATCATCATTGTCCTCTGTCTCAGGAAGCGCAATGGCATCTGGCATAGATGAACTTGGGTTCATCGCATTTGCTTCCAGGATCCTATCTTCTTGGATCTCCTGGAGACACTGTGACCGTCTCAGTGCATTTGTGTGGATTTGCACCGCACGTTCTATTGGGAGTGTATCTCCCTCTGGATCGAGCTTTTGATCCATATCGACGAAGTCTTGTTTGTCGCACTGATCTGTTAACAGATCAAATTCATGGTAGTGTAATAATGCATCTGCTACTTGATTGCATTCCCCAGGAACATGTAATGTCTCATAATTAAAATGAGACAGGAACTGCATCCATCGCACTTGATGTGGTGATAACTGTGGTGCAGTCTGGAAGTAGGACAGACCAGCATTGTCTGTCATGAGGAAGAACTTTTGTCCTAATAGTTTATCTTGCCATTTGGCAAGAGCCTCAACAGCAGCAAGAGTTTCTTGCTCAGGCACAGTATAGTTATGCTGTGCCATATTGAACTTCCTGGATAGGAAGCCAGCTGGGCGACAAGTCTCCCAGTCTTTGCCTTGGTCGTACATGACACCAACGCCCAACTGACATCCGTCAGTTATAACCCATATGGGTTCATCCACTTCAGGATTGATCAGCTTAAGTATAGGCAATCTACATGCCAGCAGCTTTATCTGCTGGAAGCACTTCTCGTATAGAGGAGTCCACAGGAATTTCCTGTTATTTTGGGCAGCAGCCGGAAGTGGTGTGCTATATGCAGATATATCTGGCATGAATTGTGCCAGATACTGGACTAAGCCCAGAAAACCTTGGTCGTCTTTATACGTCCTCGGAGTGTGCCATTCATGGACTACTCGCATCTTATCCATGTCTGCATGGATACCCTTGTCGTCGATGATATGGCCTAAGCAGTCCATATGCTCTGAGTAAAGGTCAGCTTTACTTGGGGAGAGAAACAGTTGCAATTCTCTCAGGGTTGTGAAGACCTTTCCAAGGTGTTCCTCGTGATCCTCGATCGTATTTGAGAATAGAAATATGTGATCCAAATAAACATGGACGAATAGGCCAATATGTGGCCTAAATATAGCAGCCATCAGCTGCTGAAATGTGGAAGGAGCATTACAGTCTCCTTGTTGCATAACTTGGCTCTTGAACCTGCCATAAATCACCGAAAATGTAGTTTTATTGATGTCTCCAGGGACCACCCTGATTTGCTCATATGCTTCTGACATATTGAGTTTTGAGCAATATTTCGCTCATGCAACGTCATTTCGAATGAGGTCCATATCCAGAAAGGGAGTAACATCCCTTTCAGTATTTGTGTTCTGAAGACGCAAATCAAATACTGTTCTCAGTATTTCTTTCAATTTCTTGAAGATGCACAGCATCGGAACAGCTTGCAATGCTGAGGTTGGTTCCCACCAACTGGCTTTAAGATAGCAGTCTATCTTGGCATGTAACTGAGGACGTAGAGCCTCAGGACATTTAGGTAAATGATAGTTAAATTGTTTATTGGGATCAATCAATTTGATCCTGTGATTTACTTCATGCATTGGGGGTAATTCCAATGGTATTTCATCGAACAGGTCAGTATAATTTTCCTTCCATTGGGTGTGAAGATGAGTAAAGTCATCTTTTGTAAGATGTATGCTTACACGTGCAGAAGAAATAATTCTTCTTTCCTTTCGATTGAACATTTCAATCCCACTAGTAGGGGCTACAGCCCTACTTGGAACCTTGATAGGTTCTTGTAGCCTTGATTGGTGTAGTTGTCTATTATTTCGATCATTAGTTTCAAAAAGAATGACTAGGAGGGGTCTCCATGTCTACAAGGATAAGGTTACCATCCTTTATATCGTTGTTTTTGAAGATATTATGGATGTTGTCCTCATCATTGACCTCCTCAATCAAGACTCCAGCTCGATTCTGACCATTGAGTGATATTTTATAGTCACTTGTTCTTACAGTAGCTTTTGTACTGTATGAGTTATCTTTATGATGGACTAGATATCCATCTTTGATAACTATATTGTTGTAGTAATTTACGATGTTTGTAGTGTCTAGTGCACTGTTAATGTCTATAATGACATTGTAGATGTCTTCGCTGCATACATAAGGCTTGTCCATGTATATGCGTCGAAGCATGTCTAGGGGTCATTTGATACAACCACAATAGGGTAGCATATATGCTACCAAGCTTATGAGCGTTTTTAGTTCCTCCCATGTCTGGGGAACTGGAGCAACTGATAGTTCGTTCCTAACCGTCTCGAAGGATTTCTCCTTTGTCTTTATAAATAGTTGCTCAACTATCGTTTCAAGGGGCTTTTCCCCTCGCAGTGTTGCTTTATTAGTTGACATTCCATGGACTTTGGCTTCTTCTGAGGCCAGCCATACCAATAGGTCATTATCTATCATTTCTCCATTGATTATAATGGATCCTAGGCCATTAAAGTCTATGTTGGCCTTGACTTGCCTTAGGAATGGAGTCCCTAACATAACGTCGTAGTAATCGATGTTGGTGATGTCGAACATCTCAGTGTACATTCGCTGTCCTGTGGTAATGTTCGTGGTGACAGTATAGTATAGTTTCACTCTACTTCCTTGGAATGCTTGTTGTATTCCAATAGGCTCCAGTAATTTATGCATGCGAAGCCCGGTTGCTCTTGCAAACTCAAAAGACATTATAATGCCTTCACAACCACTGTCGAATAGGCAGCAGGCCTTGGTACCTCCTACTAGGAAGTACCCTGTGATCGTTAATAGATCGTGTTTAGACTGAGCAGGTCTAGTGGTCTTCATTTTGACCGTATGATCATAGAGGGGTTCTCCCTCTTTGGCTATTTTAGCCTTCCTGGTGTTTGCCGGGCCAATGGGTACGACTGCAGCAACCCTGGCCAGATCATGGCTATATCTGACTGAGTTTACTCGGTGGGTCTGTTCATCATCAGACCAGTCGAATTCACTGGGTTTGCTGCCCCAGCTGCGTTGATCTTCAGAAAGATCCAGTTGATTATCGTATTCCCCGTTACAATATTCATCCTCATCAGGACGTTCATCATCAATCGTATCATTGATGTCAAGGTTGGTATTATTGACCTGTCCAGTAGGGAAGTCCTCTACATGGACAGCTCCTACGCGACGGGCCCTGAGGGGCTCTGGGCAATTAGGCTTGATGTGGCCCGATTTGCCACAATTATAGCATTCAATGCTATTATGGGACAATTCATGATTCGTCCGTGACCTATTAATTATAGGTGGTCCAGCCCCGCCAGGGGTAGTTGATGAGTTTCTATTAACTCCAGCAGGTCCGGGGTTGATTGATGGACCCTTGTTGATCTCACTCAATTTGGGTGGATCGGTGCAACTCTTGGTCCTATCAGGACCATTATTCCTAGGTCTGCACCTAGTGTTGGATGATACATTATCGTCCCGTCGACTAGTACTAGTTGTTGGTTTGCTGCTGCGGACCCCAATATCATAGTGGTTAGTGTCTTCAAGCTTAACCGCTTTCCGATACAATTTATGTATCATCTTTTTCTCAGGGTCATACCCTGCATGTAATAGCAGGGATCGCAACCCTGGTCATAGATTATCTACGAACTTCTTGCGAAGTGAGTATGTGTCAGGTCGTTGGACCATTCAAGACGCATATAGTTCGAGTTCTGTAGTGAACTCTTGCATGCTAAGCATACCCTGTTTGATGAAATCAAACTTGTTAGATGCTTCGCGTCTAGCCAATGAGGGAATATACTGGCGGTATAGGCCAGTCACGACTTGTTCCAAGTCCATGGGAGTACCTTGGTACTTCCTGGGTTCGACCATTTTGTCGAACCATTTGAGGGCTTTGCCCTCTAATCTCGTTCCTAAGAATGAGACCTGATACTTATAAGCATCAGGGCCTAGTATGCTATGCATGTCTAGCCATTGTAGGAGACCTTTGACAAAGGTCTTGAGAGCTTCAAAGCTCTGTTCCCCACCATATTTATCGGGGGGAGTTACTTTAACTCCAGCTTTGGCCAATGGAGATTTCTTCATTGTCGTATGTATGTTTTGGTCAAGCATATACTTGACCATTTGTACAAGAGCATTATTGCTCTCATTGTTGGTCATATCTAGTATGTCCCTATCGTTTAGCTGTTGGAAGGGTACAGACCCTTCCCTATGATTCCTGACAGTGGTCTCACTGTCAGTGTCATTGTCTTCAATACCATTGAATGGAGTGTATCCTACACTCTTATGGGGGTTATCCCGTATCTCGATTTCCCTAGTGTTCTCACTAGGGTGGATTGATTGATGTCGATCCTGTGGATTTAATAATCCAGCTTTACTCATTCTGAGTAATCACTCATACTCCATATGAGTGCTTTGGGCTGCCATTGCTGCCTGGTTAAGGTGGTCTGCAGGTGCTTGGTCTGCATATAGCCATTCTAGAATGGCAGTCTTGGCCAATAGCTCAGTCCGAGCATTACCAAGTGCTTGCTTGGGATCGGATCTATTATTAGATCCATCAGTTGATTGTATCAATTCAGGGTCAATGTTAGGTAGACCATTTGTCGATTCTTCATTGACATAGTTATTCGACCAATTGATTGGTGGTTCAGAATGAGGATCAATGTCCTCATTATTAGGATCCTTGGTAGGATCCCTAGGGTGAATGCTTGACTTGCCCTTGGCAATCATCGGGTATTTCTCCCTGATCATGATTAATCGTGTTCACAAGGTTCTAGTCCTTGCCTCGAGAGCACTATTGCTCTCATTGATTTTTTCCAATAATTGAGCCACTTGACAGCTCATGTTGTGGATGGATTTTACTTCATCCATGTGCCTGTTAATGGTATCGAGCGTTTCTTGGATTTGGTCACCAAGCGCCAATTCCTCGGGCTGAGGCCAATTGTTCACTTGGCTCAGAGTAATCTGAGTAAGTTTTAGGGAGTTGGGGGTCTGAGTAGGATCCTCAGACGTTCCCTGTTCGCTTGCTGGGTGGGCAAGCTGGTTGGTGACACAGGTGTTCTGTGTCGTAGGATGAATTGTATTTGTCTCTGAGACAGCTGACACCATCTGGCTGGGATCCTTGCCAGGATCTAGGGTGGGGTCGTTCCCACCTATGACATTGGAAGTGCTGCTGCTGTCAGCGGCATCACCGGTCCCTGCAGGGACCTTGTCAACAGTTCTCTTCTTTAGGGCCATTGGAACAAAGCTTCATTCCAGATATTCGTAGTGAATAACTTTGATGTATAAGTCAAAAAAGTGTAAAGACTAGGTCTTTACGTTGGTTTAGTTAATCACACCTGTAAAGTGACTGTTTACAATATGATGTATTCAGCTACTAAAAGTACAGGTATAAGTGACAACTGGTCGGTGCTAGTCGCCGACCTAGAATTATATACTAGGGGATTACGTAAGGTATATATTTTATGTAATAATATTATTATGTAACTAAGTGGATGCATATGCATCTATAGGAGTCCATAAGGACTTAGGCTAATTGACGTGAAGTCAATTCATTATATTGTACTAATATACAATAGAGGCATATATGCACTTCAATAGTAAGGGATAAGTAATAATCCCTTACAACCCACCAGTTCAAAAAGGGTGTCTATAACACTTTGGTATATCTTATCTCACACGCAGACTAACTGAACTCAGGTAATATTGAGTAGGTAGTACAATGGTGTAAGGTAAAAAGATATATGCCGGCGCCTAATGCGCCGGCATGCTAAATACAAGCCGCTGTGGACACATATGGTGTCCACACTAATTATAACTACATCACTGATGTAGTGCATATAACTAATATATATATTAGTTATTTATTATATACATTATATAGCA
>KN837431.1:71009-81746 GCA_000827215.1 Sphaerobolus stellatus SS14 | reverse complement strand
GGAGAACCTCCGATCGGTAACTTAAGTACGAGAATACAAGTCGGCTCCTTCGCTACGCTCCGGGTAAGGTTTAAGAAATGAAATATGGTTCGAATAATCTTAAGCATCACCACCAAGTGACAGCCAGTCCTCAGAGTTATTTAACTGTGTATTCACAGGAAAACAAAAGCATCCATAATTTCTAGCCTCAATCATAATCCTTATACCGGAAAACTGACATCCTTCACTTCACTCTCAGGGATTTAGTAATATAGAAATAAGAACTCAGAACTCAGAATGGACACACTTTGCAGAAAACTAACATTCTACGCTCAGAAACACAAATCAGCATGCCAGCGGACACAAGTCCTCAGTGCGATAACCTCTTCCGAATCCCATTTTATAATCACTTATATCTTCACTGGTTCCCATGCGTCCGCAAGGCAGCATTCAAAACATGCCCTTTCCCATGGTGTTCCATTCATTTCTGTTATACTTCATTGCGAAGAAGAGGAACATATGAGGCGAGTAACACAGGAAGAAAGGCAAGGAAAGAAGCTGACGGATATGGGAAAGCTCAAGGAATTTAGAGCGGGAGAAATATCTCGGTTTGAAGATATGGTCGGGGTGAAAGAAATCGAGGTGGATGTGACCAGTTTACAGCCGAACGAGGCTGCTAAGCTGATCTCACGGATGATTAATACCCACGTCTCCAAGTAGCCTTCGCAACAGGCTGTCGTACTTCTATCTCACGAGCGTGATGGCTCTGAGAAACAAGAACTTGGCATAGCATTTTTATAGCAGTAACAAAGCATACAAGACATAATGTTTCCATAACAGTAACAAAGCTTATAAAGTAAAGACAAAGCCTGTTTCAATAGCAAATAGAGCATAAGTCACGGAGCTCGGAAAGACAGGGAAATGAAGAAGGCTTTAAAAAGCTCCAACAGTGGCAACAGGCGTCCCATAAACCGAGCTGAATTGATAAAGGGTTCCAAGGGGAACAGTGTGCGCCTTCCTCTGAGTAATGTCGGTTCTCCCAAATTTACAATTGTACAATTGTCCTAATGTTTCTCTCATTCGGCCTTCCTGCCAAAGAGCTTGGGACTAAACAGAAGTGAGTGTGCATTAATAACTTTATGCAATATCTGACGATGCTGTACCATTTCGGAGCGTACTTACAAACCATCACCTTCAACTGTCGTATAGCATGCTTCTTGGCCTCTGGACCAAGGGGTTTCAAGAATTTGCATTGCGTTTCTTCCTTCCTAATGTTCGTTGGGAATTTCCCTAGAAATGGGTTGGGGCTGTCAAGAACTAGAGCGCATATATGCTAGGAGGAGGAAGACAACCTACGTCCATATCGACGATAGCTCCTGTATCGTCAATAGCTTCTGTGACTGGCACTATCTCTCCATATATTAGTAGCACCTTGATGTCCATATTCTATATTATTTCCTGCGTTCATAATCTTCCCATAGCTTCGGGTTCCTTAAAGAACATAGAAATGAACCTCGGCATTTTTGGGAGGATCGTTGGCATAATTCACCATCCAAAGCGAAGACTTTAGTGGGTCGATTTTTATAGCCATCAGTGCCGCCTTCCCAGCCATCGGTACACTGTAAAATATTGGTAAAACTATTCAGTATAATTATTAATTAAACATACAAAATGGCACTCGCTGTATTCTTGATAATACTAGACATTGAAAGGTACTCCCCATCTGAATCCTTGAATTCCGTTGTTGATGCTGTGAGATCCACTTTGTATGCGTATGTTTTACTGTCCTTAGGTATTGGCCAGGACTCCATAACATCTGTAATATTTATAATGCCGTCCACCCAGACTTTCCTACTAATCTGAACACGGTTTGCTGCCAGATGCTTTTCAGCTTGTGTGATTCTCTTGCGGCGGGGGTGTTTATGCGAATCTGAGGGCACCAAACTAATTGCCTGGTGATCAACAAGTGTTTCAGGTAAAGAAATGGCAAATGATGCTTCCCCGGGGATTGCAGTTGGCTTGGATTGGGGTGTTGGGGAGCTAAGTGGGGTGTGCTACCATAGATTTCATTCCGGCGACGTTTTGGTGGGTGATCAGAGTTTGCATAATTATCATAAGCAATTCCAGAGAGTTTCTGGGTGAGAGTGGCCTCCAAGAAGAATAGCCATTGTCTTCGCTGTGATATGATTGAATATTCATAAATTACGCATAGTAGGAAAGAAAACTTGAGGACTGACCATTATCTACCTTTTTTACAGTTGCTCCTGCAACTCCCAATGCTTCTATGGCAGCAATATAAGTGGTTATTGCATCATGAGTCAGTTTTGCATGCAGGAAACTTGGGTGATTATGCGGCCGTCTAGCTGCGGGGATGATAAAGGCCTTGCGGAGGTTATCATCGATTGGGATATAAATAGTTATTCGAGCCGAGCATGGTCTCTGCTTTATTTTGCCGTGAACAAGCTCACCCTCCTGGATGTGAACATGTGCTAAGTATGAGATATTAAGAAATATTAAGAAATATCAGATAATGCACAAAATTCGGAACTTATGGCCTTGCTTTAATTTATGCCCAACACAGGGGGAAATGGCACGGCCGCACGGTCCTAAAATGGCCTCACCCATGACTTCTCCCACCGTGGCTCGGGATGACCTGTACACTTTGAACAGGCGCTCTAGAATATCAGCCTGTACATCAGATGGCACAGTGGTAAATATATGCTGAAAGTGATCCTGCCCTGGTCTCCATTCTGTACAGGATGGTGAACATCTTGCCTTGGTGAGTTCTCTGACAGCAAAAATGAAATCATCCACAAATGTAACAATAGAGTGCTTGGCAACGCACCTTTAATGGTTGCAGCATAGCCTCTCTCGTGCACTGTGAATCATTGAATTTGCAACAGTGTTTGATTTGACTGTTGAACCACCTAAAATGGAAGAAAAAAAAACAAGGTACTAGCGACAAACGCAGCGGCAATAGCAAAAGGGGTCTGGCTTTCTTCACGATTAAGACCTTGGAGCTGTTCGTGCTGAATGTTCGATTTTGAGGCCAAATAAATCGCGTTGTTTTGTTAATATTTGTTTGTATATCACGTGACCCCCTCCCACTGTAAAAGAAACACCAGCGCAGGCGCCCGGGTTGCACACACATGCATACCCGCACACATGTGTGGTTTAACATTCACATACATTGTATATACTCTCCTTTTGAGGTGCCACATCAGTCGAAGACAGGCTATACATCATGTTTATGTTATGAGGATAGGCAGGTGGGGGAGACAGTCAGGGGTGAGGTTAAATACCCCAAGCGTCGCGAGCGTATATTATGTCAGATATTCCTGCATGTTAAGAATTCACCAGGAAGCTGATTGTTTGAACATATGCACTTGACCAAGGATGTGTTCTTGTTGACAGCCCTTCTTTGCCGTGTGAAACACCCATCAACACATTCCATACACTCTCACACCCGCCTTCCGTCCATCATGCTTGTTTCCCAGCTAAAATTAACCATCCAGCGTACCTTTTCCGTGGACACCTACCCGACAAATCCCCATGTCGTGCATATATAGCCCGAACAGTGGGAGAAATGGCTCTCGGAAAATAGAATTGTGACTTTGTGGCGGAGTAAGGGGATATATCGCTCCAGTAAGTATCTATAGCTTCGCATTGTATTCTATCTTAGCTATCTACTTTACAGACCCCAAATCCGGCCACCAAAAGATTGAGTGGAGTAACTGCGTTGAGTGTTCACATGCCGGCACATATAGGGACACAAGATACAGCAATTTGAGCCCGAGTAAACAAAGAAAACATGCACCTTCCACCAAGGTTTGCTGTGATGTGAAAATCTTGATTTCCAAGCCGTGCAACTCAGAATTACTCGAAATCAAGTATTTTTGGAAACATAATAACCACGGTGCGTGCAATACTCCTATCTTTGTGCTTGATTTATGTCTAATGTATTTTATATGTTTAACCAGATCCTGCCCAGCTCTGTGATATGCAAGAGTCGAGAAATCCGGACGCAGTACGTCAATGGCTGGATACCAGGGTTAATGAGGGCTTCAATCAGAAGGCTATTAAAGTCATGCCTCGAATGTCTTCAGAGGAACTTGCAGAGGTATGTTCCCATATAGTATCTTTAATTTTTGATTCACATCTCGGGTCACTTAGCTCAAAGCCGACAACACATTTTTACCTTACAGCATTAAAATTTCAGCTCAAGATATTTTTCCAAGGGCGCCAACTTTGCAAGCAAGAAAGGGTCGTGAAAGCTTGTGCAGAAAGGCTTGCCTTTGAAGAAGCAGAGAGGCGAATTGAAGAATTGGAGAATAATCAGGTAATTAAATTTTCATCATCATATTTTTTCATATCTCACGTATCCGACCTTAGTTAAAGGCCGAATCCTTCTCCACCGAAGAAATATTCTATTTTATAGCCCTCGAAGATGACCAGATCGCCTCCTGTACCTGTCCAGGGTATACTGGATCTTCACTGATCTGCAAACATATGTTTCTTGCACATCGGGGTACTAATTATGTTATATCTCAACCCCAGGCAGTCATCCCTGCCCGCCGAAGCTATGAACCCAATCAAGAAGAAACATTGCAAGACCAATGGGCTGAGAAACGAAGGCTTGTTGAGAAAATTCAAGACGGCATCCAATCATTAATTACAGTTGAATATTGGCATCAAGCAGAAAATGTCGAACAGTTAGATTCTATTTCACGAGATAGCCTAACACTCCTTCTGTCTGCTACAGATGGTTTGCGGCATATGGTTAGAGACACTTTGCTGGCGGTTCCGGAGTATGCTACTCAGCGATAATTGACATAAAATATTATTTCTTGTACCTATGCAATATTATATTCAGGATTTTATCCTCCCAGCTCTCTACTTCACCATATACCTTACACTGCTTGCGTACTGTTTCATTTTAAATTCAAATCTATTGGCATATGTCATTGAGAGTAATAATACATCACAATAGATTTTTTTACGTTATTTCTTTTTATTGTGGATGTTCTCTAACAATGCCGCATGTGATTGTATTCCAGAGCATAGACCCGGTAAATTTGTCAGTGGGCACTTATTCCGGTTAGGGTATTTAAGGTCACCTGACAGTCAGGTTGGGATACCCAGAGCCACGGGCACTAGAGCTTTACCTCGAAGTAAAGGTCTAGCGCCCGTGGCTCTACCCCCTAACCTGAACCAAAGAAGTCCCAGCCATTTCTATCTTCCGTTTCATTATCTCTGTATTCTTAGATCAGCAGCTATTTAAGTTATAGACTGGCTTACAGCTAGGCCTGTGAGTAACTATGTTCAGCCCATGCAGGTTATGGCGGCTGCATCCATGTATATGTAATGATAAAATAATATGATTACCTCACCTGCATTCTGATTGCCCGATCAAACAAAATTCAATGTCCATAACTCTATCCCCCTCTAACCTGCCCAGGTGACAATGCAAAGTGCACATGCTTTGTTTGTACACAGGTGAATCCCAGTGATTCTGACACGAGGCCTCCATGTACACCCACATGCCATATCATCACCAAATAAAATTGACCAGCGCTTGTGGCCATTTTGTGGATGCCAGTGTACACCTGCTTGTGATGCAGGGCCTCCATGTACGCCCACATGCCATATTATCACCAAATAAAATTGTCCAGCGCTTGTGACTATTTTGTGGATGCCAGTGTACACCCGCTTGCAATACGGGGCCTCCATGTACACCCACATACCATACCATCACCAAATAACATTGACCAGCCCTTGTGGCTATTTTTGTGGATGCCAGTGTACACCCTGCGAGCTGTGGCTTCCATTTAAGCCCACATGCCATATCATCACCAAGCAAAATTGACTAGCGCTTGTGGCTATTTTGTGGATGCCAGTGGACACCCGCTGCAAGTCGCAGCCTCCATGTAAGCCCACATGCCATATCATCTCCAAATAAAATTGACCACCACTTGTGGCTACTTTGTGGATGCCAGTGTATGCCCACCAGCCCGGGCGCTTGACCTTTACTTCGAGGTAGAGGTCTAGCGCCCATTTTGTCATGAAAGCACCATCACTATTGTAAGTGCCAACTGTTTCTGTGTAGAACGCAAGACCGCAAACACGAGGATAAGAATAGAATAGAGGATAGATTGGAGAGCGAAGAGTAGAGCGATAAGCGAGAGACTCGAAATTCACACTAGAGAGGTCTAGCGCCCATTTTGTCATGAAAGCACCATCACTATTGTAAGTGCCAACTGTTTCTGTGTAGAACGCAAGACCGCGAACACGAGGATAAGAATAGAATAGAGGATAGATTGGAGAGCGGAGAGTAGAGCGATAAGCGAGAGACTCGAAATTCACACTAGAGAATAGCAGAAAAACAAGTCAATGATATTTGAGCACAAACATACATGGGTTTTATAAAGTTTGAAAAGACCAAATTAAGAAATAAATGGAAAAACCGGGGCGCAAAGTCTACAAAGGAGTCAAGATAACTGAATAAGAAGGGTGAAACATACGAATGTGTCAGATACTGCTCGGGGATTTGTAAGTTTATGAGAATTCATCGAAAAATAAGGAAAGAGAAACATAAAGGAATCAGGAAAGAGAAACATCAGAGAGGAATACAAAGGAGAAGTAGAGGCACACGTGTATGAACAAAGCGGAAGCAAAATGAAAATGGCATATCTTATCTTCTAAATATAGAATCACAGTGCAGGGAGCTCGTCTCCCTTACACCTCCTTGGGGCTTGAATGTCGACCGTCCTGGTTGACCTACTCATCCAAATCTAGGTTTTCATCCTGTGGAATATCGGCTGCATCAACGAGGGAAGTGACGGGGATAATAGTGCAGGATCGGGGATAATAGGGGATGAGACGGAAAGCGGCATAGGGATTCTTGTGAACAGCTCCATCTAGCTCGGCGAGTATGTAGGCTTTATTACGAGTTCGTCGAATGACAACCACAGGTCCTAAATATCTGGGTTTGGAATTGCGTGAGAGATCTGTTTCAATTCTGGAATTCCGTACTAATACGAGGGATCCAGGTGCGAAGTTGTAATCAATGATTAAGTTTGCGTTCTCCTTTTCGAACTGTGCAATAGATGTGTAACGAGCTTTGAGGACTCGTTCCTTGATCAAATCAAGGTCTTCCTGACGCTTTTCGAGCTGGCGAGCACGGATGGCAATGAGTTCTTCATGGGAGAGAGGTTTATCGATTTTGGGGATTAGGAACGTGGCTTCGGTGACGTCGAAAGGAAGGATAGGTTCGACTCTGTGAACCATATAAAAAGGAGAGAATCCGATGTCCTTACGCACAGTGACTCGATCCGCCCAGAAAGTGTGAGGGGTGATATCCGGCCAACGAGCGATGTTCCCTTCACATGCTTTGACAATGGATTCTCGAATAGATCGGTGGCTATGTTCGACGATTCCGTTGGCTTGCTTATTGTATGCAGAAATACGAATATGCTTGATGTGGTACTTTTTGGAAAGTCATTCGAGTGCTGCGACTATTGGTGTGCCGTTGTCAGTATTAATTTCCGCTATTGCGCCCCATCTGCAAAGAATATCCGTAAAAATAAATCTCCCAATAGCTTATCCCGTTTCGTGAGCCAGTATCTTGAATTCCGCATATGAAGTGAGTGAGCAACGACCTTGAATAATGTATTGAAAGCCTGAAGACTTCGGCATGTGCATAGTATTGAGGTGTATGCGCTGAAAAAGTGGAGCGGGAATGGTGACAGTGGGTAGAATAAAAACATGTTGCATATTTCGAAGTTGACATTCATGGCAGGTCTTGACGAACCAAGCTATATTTCTGTCCAATCCCGGCCACCAAAATCGATCGGCGAGATTTTTGCGCGTTGAAAAAGCCTGCTTGTGGCCAAGTTGATCATGCACTTAAGAGATAAGAGAGATATGCTTTTCGAGCGAAAATACGACGAGTTGATGAATGCCTGAAGAATTCCTGCACCAAAGTTTTTGGTCTTTAACGAAAAATCGCATGGCCTGCTTGATAAATCTTTTGGAAGCAGCTTCGTCAAGTCCTGAGGGCCTTTTCATAGTAGATAAAAAGTCAAAAAATAAAGGAAGCCGTTCGTCCATCTTGATGTCATCCTTGGTGCATGGAATTTCGATTTTCGGAGCTGTTGAAGCACTGAGAAAAAAAGCAAGGAAAGCGGGGGAATATTGTGATGGGGATATTGCTGTAAGTGCTGTTCTTCTTCGTCCAAAACCTTCCTGATCCATCCAAGTATTTATCCAAACACCTAAACCTAGTACCTCATCAACCCAACCGTCATCCTTCTCCTCAAGGTCTCCTTCTGTACTCCTTCTCCTAGATAATCCATCGGGTCCAGCATGATCTTTTCCAGGGATGTGAACCAGCTTGAAAGAAAACAATAAAATCATCGCAATCCAGCGGTTCATGGCATTGTTAGGCTGAATATCAGGATTGTTGAGCATTCTGCTGATATACTTGGCGTCTACTTCGAGATTAAACGTAGGAATTCCAATGATAAAAATCCGTAAGGCCCTTAGTGCGCGGTAAACTCCATAAAGCTCGATCTTTGCCTGTGAATAGCGAGACTCTCTGTCATCCCATGCAATAGATCCATAGCAGGAAGGCCTCTGTCGTCCCGTCTCATCTAATTGATAAATGATCCATCCGACTGCACTGTTTGAAGAGTCAACTGCAACAATAATAAGGCGTCCGCAGGCATAGTCGAGGGGAATGAGTGCTGGCGCCGTTGTAATGCGTTGTTTCAAAATTTCCATGGCCTGCTGTTGGGTGACTTCCCAGACAAATAGTGTATTCTTGTGGGTAAGGAGAACTAGAGGGCGGGCAATTTTAGCAAAATTTTCAATAAAAATCCAAACAACGCTGCAAGTCCCAAGAAATCCTTGAACTTCGGATATATTTTGACAAACTGGCCAATTGACTATTTTCGAAATTTGAGCTTGATCCGGTATGTGTCCTTCGAAATTGCAGGTGTGGCCTACAATATTGACTTCTGGCATTCCAATAAAAACCTTTTTCGCAGAAAATGTTCCACCAGCATGCTTGATGTGGTGAAAAATTCGATTGATGTCCTGAAAATGTTCCCAGACGAATCTAATAGTGAAAACAGGTCAGTTCGGGCTGGGTTTTGCGAGCCCCTAGGGTTAGTAAACCCTAACTTATGTAAGCATGGATATGCTCTATTAAAAATCAAGGCAGATAATGAAAGTCGAAAGACAGTGATATATTGATATTGATTACTTATTGTTAATTTAGCAATATAAAATACTTCCACACACATTGTAACACAAATGTCATGCAAGTACAAGCTTTGGAAGCTAGCAAGTGAAAAGTAGGCTAGTGAAACTTGAGGCTAGGTTGAGATTGCAAGCAAGGCTAGCAAAACTGGAAACTTGAGTCAAGTCTGAGTTAAGCAAGCAAACAAGTGATGTCTAGTGAAACTCGAGTCAAGTGGGAGTTATACATGCAAGTAAGTTGAAAGTCAAGTGAAGCAAAAGTCAAGTTTATGTCGAGTGTGGCCAGCAAGGATGTCAAAACTAGCAAAACTGGAGTCCAATCTGAGGTTGAGATGTAATGCAGTAAGAAGTCAATTTGATGCGAAACTCAGAGTTGACTTGAGTTTCACATCAAAGCTGACAAAGACTTGGGAAACTCAAACAAGCATGTCATGTCCAGTGAAACTTGAGGCTAGTGCAAGTTTTGCAAGGATGCAAGTGAGAGGACAAGGCTAGCAAAACTCGAAACTCCAGTAGTGAACGAGTCAAGTTCTAGTTGTACAAGCAAGCAAGTCAAAAATCAAGTCAAGCAACAGTCAAGTCTATGTTGAGTTTCACAAGCAAGCATGTCAAAACTAGTAAAACTCACACCTAGTCTAAGGTTGACATGTAATCCAGTAAGAAGTCAATTTGATGCGAAACTCAGAGCCAACTTGAGTTTCGCATCAAAAGCTGACAAAGCCTGACAAAGACTTTTTGATGTGAAACTCAAGTTGGCTCTGAGTTTCGCATCAAAAGCTGACAAAGCCTGACAAAGACATTTTGATGCAAAACTCAAGTCGGCTATGAGTTTCGCATCAAAAGCTGACAAAGCCTGACAAAGACTTTTTGATGCGAAACTCAAGTCGGCTCTGAGTTTCGCATCAAAAGCTGACAAAGCCTGACAAAGACTTTTTGATGCGAAACTCAAGTCGGCTATGAGTTGCACATCAAAAGCTGACAAAGTGTGACAAACACTTTTGATGTGAAACTCAGCTTGACTCTGAGTTTCAACATCAAAGTGTAAAAAAAGCACACAAGGCAGGATTTAAACCTCAACCACAAGTAAACATTAGTTTGTCATAACCTCCCACTACACCAGCAGACCTCTATACTCTAAACATTGACAGCATCTCCATGTCCGCAATCTATATCCGACTTCATAGCATAGAGATCATGAAAGCTGCCCAAATTTAGGTGTATAATATGTTGTATTTCTAATATATATATATAAATCATGCTAATATCCTCATTATACTGGCCAAATGGGCCATGGCAAGCCCGGCAGAATGGTTCCCCCTCATTCTGACTAAATGAAATATTATGTAGCCTTTGAGCAACAGCACTTGAGAACTGTTGACAGCTTTACTGGGAGTATAAGTGTTCAAGTGTATTGCAGCAATTGAACAATTGGGACAGACCATCACAGACAACCAATTTACATTTCCAAATGCAAATTATAACAAGGGATTTAAATTG
>KN837431.1:33062-49014 GCA_000827215.1 Sphaerobolus stellatus SS14 | reverse complement strand
GGGAGCTATCCGTAGCTGTCTCGAAGGCTGGCTTATGGAAATGGACTGGCAATTAGCTGATGCTACACCTCGACGCATCATGTTAAATTCAGGATTTATAAAGTCTTTGCGTTATCATTTAAACTGGAACTATGGACATGATCCCCCATTGTCTGCTCTTCATGAATCTCTCCAAAACCGAAGCCACACTGCTAGGATCATCGGTGAGTTACGAAATGGTTTTTATCCCAATGGTATTGGTCTTGAAGGTTCGTCGTAATCTGTATTCTTTCTATCTTCACGCTGACCTCTTATATAAGGAATCCGAGGCCTACTTGAAAAGCACAAAATTCTCCCGCTTGAGGAGAGATATGTTCGTGCCGTGGAAAGTGTGACTTTCGAAGGGGAAGGGGAGCAGCATTTTATACTCTGCATGACTTCCGCTATGAGCAAGATCCTTGTGGAAGCCCACCGAATTTCTATTGACACATCCTTCAAACGGGCTAATGGATGGGAGGAGTTTGAGCTTGAAACCTGGCATGATGGCAAAATGTGTTGTAAGTCTAGTCTACTCTATCTGCTCTCGGTCTTTGTATTAAAAAAAATGGGTCAGCTGTGACTTGTGCCCGAGCTTTTATTACATCACAATCGGCAAAATCTCATCATTTCCTATTCACAAAGGCTTTTGACATTGCTTTGAAGATACCGGGCGAAGAGTCCAGTTTCATCACATTCATGGTTCTGGGATTGAGACGGTGGTTGCTGATGCTCATAAAGGGCAGGGGCTTGGTATGTTATTATATATTTAGGGAAATAAAACCCATTAATAATTTGTCTAGGACTCGGTCTTGTATGTCAGTCTATGGTCAAGGAGCTGCCTGGGAGCTGTACATATCACCCTGATTCCAAGGATTGCTGCCTTCAAACAATGCCCGCATATGCCCACCTTGCTCATTTCTATATCCAGTGCACCAACCACTTTGAACAAAAGATTATAAAACTGGGCAATCAAATATCTGACACTTGTCGGAAGGCAATGGTCAGTTTAGCCTCCTCACACCCTCTTCCAGATTTCGAGGGCACCCTGGAATTAATTCGTCAAAGCGGGAAGAAGGCTACAGGTCAGATAAAATTCTCCCATTTTTATGATAATATACACATCGATTTATTCTATTTATTAGACTGGCTAAAAGACAAAGAGAAAGGGACTCCGTTTATGCTCCCAGGTCTTTATCAGCCCATTAGCAAGATACCATTGGAGATATGGTGTGCCTCGCCACATACCACAAATGGGAATGAACAAGCTCACAGAAGTGTCAATCGAACAGGGATTAAGGTCTCTCCTTTAGCGGCAGTTATGCACGGCATGCAGTATGATTTTCATGCCATGTATGCAGTGAGGGACGGCCTTACCATTCAGACTCGGGACCAGTTATCAGCCCATTTTAAGAGGAAAGAGACGTCTTTCGTTAGGCAGGGTAACTAATAATAAATCAATTCGATATTACAATGTCTTATGAAATAATTTATAGTTAAAACCACAAAGCGGAAACTCCAGGCTATTGATACGAAACTTTCAGCCTTGTATGAAGAAATTGACGAGGCTGAATGCTCTATCAAAGCATTGGTCGGTCAGTTACAGCTTGTCCAATACCGTTCCCCACAGTATGATGCTATTGCCGTTAAACTGCAAGCTCTGCAACGTGATTATAAAACACTGTGGGAAAATGCAGAAGCTGTATCCCAAAACAGTTCAGGAGAAGAAATCCGAGAGCCCAGAATAACTCCCCTATTTGATCAGTCTCTTATTTCTCATCTTCCTCCATTGCCTTTCCTTTTAACTTGAGGATCCTCTACTCCGAAAAGATCTGCCAAAAAACCCCGATTAAGTCGGCCAAAGAAATTGAAGTCCAAAGCGGCGTTAGTGCCGCCTCCTCCTCCAGGACAACATGGACAAGTCTATGGCAGTAACAGAGATCACCAAAACTACCTAAATTATGGTCAAATTCATAGTCATCATCACCGTGATAGCTATGAAGCTTCGGTGACATCAAGGCCTCCTCATCCTTCATTCAACTATGAGTACAATACACACAATGATGGTCCAGAAGGATCTCGAAGTGTTCTGAATAGTACTGCAGACAGGTACGGGACCTATCCTCACGCCACGAGGGGAGGAAGTGAGGCTAGGTATAGTATGAGGTCACAAATTGCGGAAAATGTCACCTCGGATAGGAATGGTGATATCAGACTAGACAGAAGCAATAATTCACAGCATAACATGTATCAATAGAACTTATAAGACGAATAGTAGGCTTCCAAATTTCCATAATACTTCAAAGAAAACTGCCTGGATGTCACGCTGAGTCTTTTTTAGAACTCTGATTTTTTATTGATCATAGCCAATTAGAAACACGTGGAACGACACTATAGTATATATATATGTGTGTGTGTCTTTTAATTGTCGAAATAAGAGGGTGAGTGACCCCTAGGAATATTCTGTTTGAATATTTATCTTCGGAAATGGGACAGGAGCACTGAGAGAATCACAGTTTTCTGGTCTTCTACTAAATGTCTTACAATGTTAACTGTAGAAGGTACTTTATTATCTTATATTTATAGTGACCGCTGATTATTCTCAAATTATTTGAAAGGGAACCCTGCGCTGAGGCGGAAGCGATTCGAACAAGACATGACACGTGATAAAGGTTCAACAGTCAACTCAGCGTCGGGCAACGTCGAAGGATACAGCTCTGCCATGCCTGAAAGTAGGATATTGCTAAATCCCCACCCCGAATAAGCGCCCAAGCTGACAAATCCTGATGCCGCCTAGCTAAATCACCGGGCCTTTCGACGCATCGGGTCGTGTTTGTTTGGCTCTTTGTTTGGATTGTTCAGAATCTCGAAGCGTCAACAAACCATTCCCTTTCATGCTTTTCTCTCCCACCGGTGCTTCTATTTGATGGCTCTCCCGTCACTCAAGCTCGCTATACGACACATTCTCACACCTCAAACATATCCAACCAATCCTCGCAAGTTAACGTTCGAAGATCCTGACGAGTGGGAGAGCTGGTTAGCTTCTGAGTGTGCTGTATACACAAATTGGAGGTTTAAGAAAGACATACCTCAAGCCCGTAAGCATTCTTGTTTTGACTACTATTCAAGTCCTGATATATGCTGCATCAGAGAGTAATCGTAAACGGAAATTTGAATGGAAACGGCTTTATGAATGCGATCACGCTGGTTCCCCACGGGACCGCCGAGACGAGAACCTCAGTCCCAAGAAGAGAAGAAAAACTGGTCCGAGTATCAAAGTGAGATGCAATGCCAAGATTGAAGTCTATCAATTAGTTGGAAGCAATGTAGTGACCGTTGATCATTATTGGCAGCATAATAACCATGGTAAGCTTCAAATCATAATGTCTTGTTATTATTATGGCACGTATTTATACTCTTTACAGATCCAGCGACCCTGGTAAACATGAAGATGTCAAGAAATCCAGATGCTGTCCGGCATTGGCTAGATGCACGCGTACATGAAGGCTTCGATAGCAAGGTAATCAAAGCTATGATTCGAATGACAAGTGAGGAATTAGCAGAGGTATTTAATCATTATTTATTTTTCATTTTATCTTTTTTAATGCTGTTCTAGATCACGAAAGAGGTTGACTCCCTTCCATATAGCATCAAAATCAGCGCACAAGATATTTATAATGCCACTAAACGCAAAGCTATGGCAACAACATACCTTTCGCCAGATCCTGATGAAAGTATCCGACTTTGGATGGATGCACTGCGAAAAAAGGGATGGACAGTGGCTTATGAGCCCACTCCTGGTGAGGAATCTCGGCAGGGTTTTACAATACAATTATGCTCAAAATGGCAAAAGTCGGTATGTGTGGTTTCCTCTTTCTTACCATATTAATTAAATAATTTACTCGAAATTTTCTAGTTAATTCCGCACTACGGTGAGACTGTCTGCCTAGACTCAACTCATAACACCTGCAAAGGCCCTTTGCGGGAAAAGATGTTCCTCAGCACCATCTTAGCAAGGGATCGCGTTACCGGCAAAGGCGTCCCACTGGCATGGATGATTACCAATCTTGAATCACAGTATGTTTATTTTCTTCTATCCTTCACCGGAGTCTACTGGCTAATTTTTATGTTCATACAGCTATCCTCTCGTCCAGTTCCTTAAATGGCTACGGACGGAGTGCTCTTTCTCGCCACGTACGATTATGATTGATTGCTCGGACACAGAAGCTCTGGCAATCAAACTCGCCTTCTCGGATCTCATCATAAGTATATTATTCTGCTATTGGCATTTATGGGAGGCTTGGGATGTTGGATTGTGGTACACCGTGGATCGATATATGCGCGGTATTGTGGACCGCATACAATGAAGTAACTTTTATTTATTCCTTTCTCCCTATTTTGAATCAACTTCCTTTGTCTCATTATCTTCAATGCCCCCCCTTGTTTAACGATTCTACGATTGTCCTTATTATCCTTTGTTCTCTTTACTATAAAGCTTCGGTGTAGATAGCGTACCACCTCAGTCAAGTATTATCTTAACTGAGGTGAGTTATGAGTTTCATACGTTTTCTTGCTCCTAACTTATTTCGTTATCAATGTAGTTTTATATTAGGTATTACTACTATATATTAGTCAAGTATTATCTTAACTGAGTTTTATATTAGGGTTACATCTCAACAGGTTATGGGCCATATTCGTCTTTAAATATTGACGACGTTAAACCCTACTATATTCGTATCCGAACCTCTGTGTCACTCAGTCTTCTACCATGACTCAACCGGATTCCCTCCCTATCGTCGCTCTTGACACAACTGCTCCTTCCATTACTATCCTTCGTAATACCCAAACGTACACAGGTCCTAAATTGGACAAACTCAAGTCGAATTACAACATATGGATGAGAAGCGCGGATTTATTCCTTACCTTATCAGGCTTCATTGACTACGCTAAAGGCAATACCGCCTGCCCTGGCCTAAATGAACCACGCGCACGGGCAAATTGGAAAGCGAACGACGCCCTCGCCGCTGCTCTAATCGTCTCAACAACTGAGGTCTCCGAATGGGAATTCATCAAGCGCGAAGACGGTGCTGCCGCCTGTTGGACCAATCTGAAACTGCGTCATCAAAGTGAAGGACCTATTAGACAGGTTCAATTACTTCAAGAAGCACTCACGGCGAAATGCTCCAAGGACACGCCTCTTCCCGTCACCGCTGAGTCTATCTGCAAAGCCATCGACCGCGCGTACGAAATGGGCGAAATCACCCAAGATTTACTGAAGTGCATTGCGCTCCTCAGTTCCCTCACCGAATTCCCTCATCTCCGCTCGATTATCACGCGCGACATCAACGCCTCTACCAAATCCAATCCATTCACCTCTACCCAATTAAGGAACTACTTGGATGGAGAACAGAGCCTCCTGAACTCTGATACGAGAGGCGTTCCCGACTCCATTGCCCTGGCGGCCCACACTAAACCGCCGATCGTTGTGTGCAGTAACTGTAAACGAAATGGACACATCGCGACTTACTGTGTCTCCTCAGGAGGAGGAATGGAAGGTAAATCCATTGAGGAGTCAAAGCAAGCACGTCGTCAGCATCGCGAAGCCAAGAAATCAAAAAACCTCTCACAACCAGCAAAAGCGAAGATATCCGTGAAAGTTCAAGGCGCTGATGGACACGCATATATCATGCAGGTCAATCCTGAAGACCTAATCGCACCTTTGGCTCCAACTACCCAAAACTTCGCTGGGATCGCGGAATTCTCTTCTTTACCATCCCACGATATATGCACTGCCCCAAGCGCCGATTGCGTGGAATATGATGGTTTTCTAGCAATGGCAGATGAAATAACAACATCAGTTGACTGGAACCAATGCGGTACACAAGAGGACTCAATTAATATTTCAGAAGTCACTTCAGCCGATACAGTTCCAAAAATCGACTCTCCGTTTTGGATGGACACCGGTGCCAGTATCCATATATCTCCCGAGAAGAGCGACTTCATCCAGCTCCGCACCATACAACCACGACCCGTTAAGGGATTGGGAGGACTATCTGTTATGGCAATCGGTTTGGGAGATGTCAAGCTTCGTATCGGGAGAGGGGCTCACCTTTTGTTAAAAGATGTTTTATACATCCCTCAAGCCGCGGTACGGCTGATATCTGTTCATTGTCTCACTCATGACTCCAACGCTGTCGCACATTTTGACAAATCGACATGCTGGATTACGAACAAGTCTAGCGGCAGTGTCATCACCCGAGGGAGCTTACTCACGCACAAAAACCTATATGCCCTTAATCTCCAACCAAATACGGCAGAACACGCTTTCGCCGTGCACAGCTCTCCAACCCTGGAGACTTGGCATCGCCGCCTTGTCCATGCTAACTACCAATCCATAATTGACATGTCCAAGAGCGGACTCTTCAAAGGTCCGCCCTCCCACCTATCTCTTACTCCCACTAAATGTGACTCTTGCCTCCTGGGTAAACAGACCAAGAGCTCCGTGCCAAGAATAAGAGAGAGTGGAGAGGGACATAGGGCAACAAAAAGATTGGAGAAAGTGTGGGTCGATTTAAATGGGCCTCATGATGTAAAATCACGGACTGGTAATCTCTATATAATGAATATTGTCGATGATTTCTCAAACTTTGCGTGGTCAATCCCTCTCAAACATAAAAGCGAAGCGTTCCCCCAATTACAAGCTTGGGAACGGGCGAGGCAAGTTGAGACTTCGCTACAGGTTGGTACCTACCGAACAGATAACGGCGAACTCAAGAGTCATGAGATGGCAAGCTGGCTGCTTAGTCGGGGAACAAATCACGAGTTCACAGCACCTTACACATCAGCCCACATAGGACGAGTTGAACGGATGCACCGCACTCTGATGTCAAAATCACGCACCATGCGGATATATGCAGGCCTCCCACCATTCCTCTGGGATGAGTTTTATTTAACCGCCTCTCATTTACATGTAAAGACTATCACGCGATCCCTTGACGGTCGCACCCCATGGGAACTATGGTATGGACGGCTACCTGACTACTCGTATATGCGTGAAATTGGATGCCGCGCATTTGTTTTGATCCAAAACAGACACAACCCGAAGATCTATGACCGGTCGGTGGAATGTGTGTTAGTCGGCTATGATGCGAAGTCTAAGACATACAGATGTTATGATCGCGCAACTAAACAAATTTACAGCTCTTACCATGTCCAATTTATCGAAAGCCACGAAGCTCCTTCCCAATCTGAGATACCAGCTGAAGGTCCTACAACATTGGAGGAGATACGAAAAGGAGCCATTACTGCGCCAATTAGCATCGACTTGGAGGACAATGATCAAGACTCTGCGCCTATCCAAATTATCCCCGCTCCCCCTGATACACCTGCCGTCGACCCTTCCCCTCCCCGGCGTTCACAGAGAATCCAAGCAATCGACCCTGCCGCCCCTTCTCGCACTGACCTCGTGATGCAAGAGGTACGTGACAGTGCTGCTCGTGCAAAATTAGCCAAGGAAGAAAGGAAACAGGCACTGCTGAACTTACAGAGAAGCAACACTGTCGCCGACCATCTAGGAAATACACCTGGAGAGGAGGAGGCAAGAGACGAACTCAGGCATTTGTTCAACAACCTTGATCTCGGGGAATTCGGTAACGGTAGTACCAAGGCCGCAGATGCCCTATTCGCTGCAATCGCTGACCTCACAGGGCTCGACCCTGCCTCCATTAGTTTCGAAGAAGACCCGTCCACATGGGAGGAGGCTAAAAACTCACCTGACGCACAGAAATGGGAAGCCGGGTATCGAGAGGAGCTACAGTCTTTGAAAGACATGGGAGTCTATAAACTTGTCCCTCGATCTAGTGTACCGCCCGGCCAGAAAATCAAAAGAGGCAAACCTGTATTCTTGACCAAACGCGACGAAAACGGTTTACCGGTACGCTGGAAAGTCAGAGTCGTATTCAAAGGATTTGAGCAGATCCTTGGGAAAGACTTCTCTAAGACAACCTCACCTACAGCGCGCATGGAATCCTGGCGCATTTTGCTGCATATAGCTGCTAGCCTAGGCTGGGATGCCCAGCAAATCGACGTTAAGACCGCCTTCTTATACGGTTTGCTCCCGGAAGATGAAACACAGTATATGGAACAGCCTGCAGGGTTTGAGGATCCGGATAGACGCGACTGGGTTTGGATGCTGATGCGCGGCCTCTACGGTATGAAACAAAGTGGACGTATTTGGAACAAGACAATGAACGATCAAATGCTCAAATGGGGTTTTCGCCGACTCACCTCCGAGTCCTGCATTTATTTCCGCAAGACATTGACCGGCACCGTTATTGCAGCAGTCCATGTCGACGACTTCTTATCAATTGCTAGCCAGAAGGAGGAAAACGAGCGCTTCAAAGCTCAGATGCGTGAAGTCTGGACCATATCTGACCTGGGCACCGCTAGATTCATAGTAGGCATTGCCATTAAATGGGATAGGCCGTGGAAGCTCGTTTCTCTGTCACAATCCGCTCTCATAGACAAAATCGTCCATCAGTTCGGCCAGACCAACGCCTCCCCCATTTCAACCCCTATGGACCCTGGCTTGAAACTGCGCCGTGTCCTCCGAACCTCCCTCCCTAAAGACGAGCAGGAATCACTCTCAAAAATTCCCTACCGTTCCGTTGTTGGCTGTCTCCTATATCTTGCAATTGCTACTCGCCCCGATATTTCGTATGCGGTCCAACAACTATCTCAATTTCTCGATTCCTACTCCTATATTCACTGGAATGCCGCTATACGAGTTATCCGCTACTTGAAGGGAACTCGCGACTTGAAACTGTACCTGGGTGGGGAGAACACCAATTTACTCGGATTCACCGATTCGGATTGGGCGAACTGTCTAGACACCAGGCGCAGCGTCGGCGGTCACGCATTTTCACTTGGCTCTGGAATGATTTCTTGGCATGCTCGTAAGCAGAAGACTGTCGCCGCTTCCTCTTGTGAAGCAGAGTATATCGCCGCCTTCGAAGCAGCACGTGAAGCTATATGGCTGCGCTCCCTCCTTACCGGCCTTGATTTCACTCTTGAACACCCCACTACAATCCTTTGCGACAATAATGCTGCAATTAACTTATCGGAGGATCCTCTCCTGCACGCACACGTCAAGCATATTGATATTAAATACCATTTTCTTCGAGAACGCGTGCAGTCCAAGGAACTGGTCCTAACGTACATCAATACTAAGGACAATATCGCTGACATTTTTACGAAGGCTTTGGAAGCAAACCAGTTTACCCGACTACGCAAATTCCTTGGCATGCAATAATTTGCCAGGTATCCATGCGAGGAGGAGTATTCACGGTGAGGAGGAGTGTTGGATTGTGGTACACCGTGGATCGATATATGCGCGGTATTGTGGACCGCATACAATGAAGTAACTTTTATTTATTCCTTTCTCCCTATTTTGAATCAACTTCCTTTGTCTCATTATCTTCAATGCCCCCCCTTGTTTAACGATTCTACGATTGTCCTTATTATCCTTTGTTCTCTTTACTATAAAGCTTCGGTGTAGATAGCGTACCACCTCAGTCAAGTATTATCTTAACTGAGGTGAGTTATGAGTTTCATACGTTTTCTTGCTCCTAACTTATTTCGTTATCAATGTAGTTTTATATTAGGTATTACTACTATATATTAGTCAAGTATTATCTTAACTGAGTTTTATATTAGGGTTACATCTCAACATGGGACTCTAATATTAAATCGAAGGTACGCATTATTTACTCCTTTGAATACAACATAGCTTTGATAATCTATTATTGATAGATTGTGACAAAGAAAAATCGTTGTCTTCAAGACCGTGCTGAAATGCTGCAAGATGTCCGCAAAGATCTCGGCAAACTCTTACGCTCGCTGACCCCGGAAGCATTTGATGAGCAGTGGGAGCATATTCAAGTAGAATGGGCGGACCAAAAGGCATGGTTGAAGTATATGGCAAAGGAATACATCCCAACGAAGGAACGATGGGCCCAGGCATGGCGTCAGGTACATCCTTTTTCAAACTTTCAGATTTTTCGCTTATTTTCCACCTTTGTAGCATGCTCATGAAGGAATAGATACCAACAACTACATTGAAAGTTGGCATTCAAACCTCAAACGTAACTATTTGGGTCGTATTCGAAGACAACGAGTAGATTTCCTTATTCGGCTACTTTCCGAAGAGATTGAGCCTGACTATAACCGTGCCCATATTCGGACTGGTATTGGTTTCGGTACTCGCTATCTAAACAAGGCTGAGCAGGAAGGTAAAAAATCCGCGGAAACACTTATTTTTAGTGAGGCTGAGGCTCGAGTACGGGTAGTATCAGCGGAATTGGTGAGACTAGCCCCTGTTATTCCAAAAAGAAAATTCTAAGTATTTTTGTTTCATTTAGGCAATGGTTGATTCCTTTACAAAAGATGATATAGATTATGAAGTCAAAATCAGGGATAATTCCTTCGTAGCTTGCTCCTGTCCCGCCTTCTCACGGTCAGGTCTTATTTGCAAGCACATGTTTCTCGCTCAGCGGGTCACAACCTACAATATTCAACTTGAAAAATCGATTCTACCTGCAGCTGTGGTTTCTGATCCTGAAACAATAGTCAATGAGGGTCGCCGGGACGAGAAATTGCATCTAGTGGACAAGGCTTTGACCCTCATGGATTTGCTGGCTGATAGGTCTCTCTTCAAGCGGGTACAGTCATCAGAAGATGAGTTGGATAAAGTCTCTACTGCTTCGTTAACCCAGTATATCAGCGCCGCTGAAGGATTGCTTCATATGAAAAATGATGTATTTTTGCATAAATTAGATCATGCTAAACAGACTCGTTAGGTACCATAGTAGTAATACAATAATTGCATTCTCCATACTCTATCGCACCAAGGAAGCTATTTCAATATTTACTAACAATTTAAATAGGATGCGTTCTATCCTTAGTCACGTCACTTATGGACAGTTATGGACAGGTCACCGGTAAATAAAGTCGGCGACTTGGTAGTGCTTAGTCATTGTCGGCTAACGGTCGGGGTGGGGAAATAAGACCACCCCTGGGACAGCAAAAGGTATACAAGACAACCAGGAAGACACTCTTTTCCTTTTTTTTTTTAGAATTCACACCACACTCGCATCCGCAAAATAAATAACCTGTCATGTCGCTACAGTCGGCAACTTCGACCCCGTCAGCTGGCCTACGCCTCCCCCAGCAAACTTTTAGACGCCTTAGTCAGCTTTCCCACGCGTCAGCCAAAGTTGGACTCCAAGTCCGTCGGTCGTCGAATATTGTTGATCTTCAAGCCGTCAACAGAGGAGAAAAATTGTGAAAAATATGTAAAATTCGAAATAAATTTGAAGTAAAATAAATAAATATGAATACTATGTACTTGACTCCCGTGGAAGCGGTGGAACATGGTAAAACATTACACCGGCTTCTTCTCCCCATGTTGTCGGCCTTGCAGCCCTAGTAGAATCCAAGTTTTGTTCCATCGCGTCTCACATGACTGAACACCCTTTCAACGTGTCTCCTATTCGCCTCTACTCCATAAGCATTTACAGCTTGCAGATAGCTTCACATATACCTGCATTTTATCACTACGCGTTAGGTATGCTAATGACACATCTGGCCACAGTATTGATGATAGATTAATGAAGCCAATAGATATTACTTATATTATTTATGTCGACAGAAATACAACAACGCATCTGTAGCAAATCAAGCTGTAAATCCGGGTTTCCACCAATTGAGCAATATAAATGGAAGACATGTCCTAAGCATAGAGAAGATAGCCGTGTTCGTCAATCCCACACGCATGCAACCGAATCCCACACGCCTATCAATAGGGCAATCAATGGTAACCCTGCCATTCAACAGCCGTTAGGAGACATCCAACCACTGGATTTCATTGACCATAGAACCCCACTGAAGAGGAGGAGAACAGAAGGCAAAGAGAACGAGGAAGAGGGTGCTTCTGGTTCGGAATCTGAGAAGTTACAGAGGAAGCGACTGAAAGCACATGTTATATTTACATTCCATGCTCTGTTGACTCTAATCAAAATGTTAGATAATATCTGTCTCTCGTTTTGACAGTGCCGGGCATCTTTTTAACTCCCTGAAGATTGCTTTCAAATACAACAGCTGTATAGAATTCCATGGCTCCTGTGAGATGCCGTTAGATGAGCATATACCGGACCGACAACGAATTAAGCTTATAGTAGAGGAGATATGGCAAATAACTGGTTATCGCTGGACATATGTAATTATTTATATGTTTAGCATTCATTCGGCTGATCATGAAATAGTGTTAAAGATCATTCACAGCTCGTTGACGGGTATTCTTCGCGATATTACTGCTCACAAGACTTGTCCCACAAGAAGAAACCGAAGAAATTTAAGGGTCTCAAGCCGGGAGCAAAACCACGTGATAATTCGGGCATGGACCGGTTTGTTTGCGAGAGCTACCTCCATGTATCTATTTTGTGACCCAAACAGCTCCAAAAACAAATTATTCACATTCGCTTGGATCACCATAAATGACATGTACACTATTATGATGTCACACTCCCTCAAGATGTGCAAATGATGATCCGTGAAAACATATGGGCAGTTCCCAGTGCCATTGCAACCAAAGTCTAATCAACACACCCAAATATAACATCCCAACAGGTTTATCGGGCTTGGGCTACATTCAGTGAAACCCTTTGGTGTCAAAATGACAATCAGCTCTCCAGCGCACAGGAGCTATTGGGGGAGATGAAGCTAACTGATGAAGTGGATGTTTTTGAGCTGGATATGGCACCTGGAATCACAGCATTGGCTTGGGGACTCAAAAAGGTTGTCAAAAACCTGAAGGATCAAATAGTGGAAATTGCACTTGATGCCACTTGTAAGTTATTTCAATATTTGGTCTTTTAATGGGCATATACTCATCACTTTTTCCACATTTGGCAGATAATACAAATGTGAAGGATCTCGAGCTCTACAGCTGCATGAGGGAGTATGATAATGCTGGATTTCCTTTAGCATACTGTCTCCTTACCACTGCATCCTCTATCACACCGGGGAAGAGGAAAATTACCCTCACTTCCTTCTTGAGGGCTTTGAAGGACTGTTATGCCATCAACCCACATTTTGTCCATACAGACAAGGATATAGCTGAAATCAAATCAGCTAATGTCATTTGGACATCATCAAAGCATCAATTATGCTGGTGGCACACCAAGAAGGCTGTCAATACTCGCCTCAAGAAATCTAAACACAGCACAACACCCTATGATCCGTTGATTCCAAGGCAAGAATTTGATTTTATTGATTTGGCATTTGTACCTTCTGTCAAGGCGGATCCACAAGATGTCGAAGATTCAGAAGATCTGCCTTTGCCATCCAAGCCTCCCCCAGCACCGCCCGCTTGCACTCTCACTTCCATTCATCCGATATCCCAGCCTGGTCCCAATACATTACCCATCAAAATAAAAATACCCACCGGTTATCAAATGCCTGAACTTCCAGCAGAATCAGAAGTTGATTCAGATGATGAAGTTCCCAAAAATGGGCTGAGATCCTTCTGTCCTTCTATCTATCATGAGAATATAATTCAAATGATGGAAAGGCACTTGTGTGCACATCCCTTGATTCCCGGTTATTCAGCTCCATCAAAAGCAGGGATCCAAGCTTGGGCTGTCAAAGAAATGTATAGTTTTTGTCTCCAATACAACCTCCATTCATGCTGGGCCTATTTGTGGGGTAATTGGTACAAAAGAGGCTGTTGGGAGCTTTGGGCATGGGCGGAATGCGATGAAATCCCATGACTCAAAACAACAATGATTTGCGAGAGCCAGTGAGTGTCTAATTCATTTATATTTTTTTTGCTTAATTAAACCTTACATCTTTTAGCTGGCGTTGTCTTAAGCATGACTTCCTTCACCATTTCCATAAGCCAAGGCTTGATTTATTAATTTGGATTATTATGTCCAAATTAGTACCTACTTATTATCGCAAACTCGACATCCTTCAAAACTATAATGGAAGGACACATCTGAGAGCTTCATGACGCAAGCATTTCAAGATCGAATGGAGACACTGTGAAAAGAAAACAATTACCAATCCTGATGACACCAAATATGCTCCGAACCCTCAATTGTGGGTTTGTACCTGCCCTTACTTCACAAAAAGTCGATTCTTGATATGCAAACACCTTGTTCAATTGGTCCATCCCATTCCTCCATCATTCTTTCTCGAGGCAAGCCGAAATAGAAGCATGCCATTCTGGACTCACTCTACCCTTCACCCTTTGGAAGACTCATTGTCTATAATCATACCCATGGTTGCAAGTGCGGAGAAGGAAGAGGAGGTAATTAATGAAGAAGAGAGTGATGATGATATGGATGATGAAGATATGGGCCAAGTATTGCAAACCGCAACCTTTGATGAAGAGATGGATTTATTGATTTACAAGATGCAAAACATGATATCCAAGTTGTATCACCAGCAGCAATTCAGGGATACAAGGTATTTGAATGACTTCAAAAAAGAGACTGGTAGATTCTTCCATTATTGATAAGATGGTGCGGAAAACTTCTCTTGGCAACCCTGAATTGTCTGAGTAAGGCTCTCATATGGGGAAATGTAGGGTTCAGCCTTGGCAAAAATCATACACATGATTAATTAGTGGTCTAAGACAGCCTAGAACAGCTCAGGATGGAGAGATCGGCGCTATCAGGTGCTATCAGGGCGAAAATCGTCGGAGCTTGAATTGCGGTCAAAAATAGCGTTAGGCCAGATCCGGACCCCCCTCCCCCCCCAGATGGTGTCATCAAAGTTATTTTTGCATACCCCTTGCAATCTAACATTCGCGAGCCAAGTAAATTCTTCCCCTGTTCTATATGGGCCTGTGGAAGCATCATCATGCGTGATAAGTGAATGGTGATGGCGTGGTGTCTCACTCAGTAAGGGCTCGCCACGCACAGGGCGCTCTGGGTCTCGGCAGGGAAGCGTGCCACTGGCGAAGTTACTGCAAATTGACCTCCTCTCAAGTGGCTTCGTGAGATAAAGATCTTTTCACAGTTTCAAGTGTGCCAATATTGCGACCGACATGAATATGTCCAGTAAATTAGCCTGACACGACGATCGGAAAAAATTGAGTATTGACTGCTTTGCACACTTGATAACATGATAACATGTGCAAGATATCTAAATGCAGCTTATGGTCTTTCTTTCTTTATTGTGCCTTATGCTGATGTGGTCTCTCGCTTCTGTACTTCTTGGTATCAAGGCTGAAAGAGAGGGGGAGGAGGAGGTGAGGACCTGCTTTTGTCTTTTGTTTACTTTTTTTTGGGAGGCGGGAGGAATTGTGAGGGGTTTGATAAGAGGGTGGGACTGAACAGAGAGGCAGAGATGCTAAGAGACAGGCTGGACCTAGGGGTTTTAGGGGTGTGTGGACATCATGGAGGGTGCAAGGGCATGGGCAAATGAGGGAAAGTAGGCATAACACAGGTGTAGCAGGGCTTAAAGGGGTTGTGGGAGGCTGGGCAGGGCCTGGACAGGCACAGGACCCATCTGGGACCTGGGGTTTTAGGGGAGCACAGACATCATGGAGGGCATGATGACATGGGAAAATGAGGGAAAGCAGTGACACAACAGGCAGGGAGGGGTAAAAGGGAGCTGTGGGAGGCGGCAGGAGCATGAGAAGGGCCTGGGACCCATCTGGGACCCAGGGTTTTAGGGGCGCATGGACATCAGGGAGGTGAAAAGGGAATTTTTGGAGCAAGCTGGGACCCTAAACAGGGGGCAGGGGCAGATTAGGGTACCCTAAATGGAGGGGAATAGGTATAGGCGGTAGGTGAGTACCTCCTCTAGTCTAACCCCTGCAACCCTCACCACCCACCTCGGGACCCTTCTCTTCGGTCTCGGCTCCCCCGCG